>JABFQC010004317.1:0-12828 GCA_022817085.1 Psilanteris sp. ZL-2020
CAGTACTACTGTTATTAATAACATTGACAACAGAGTTATTAATATCAGTAATACAATTGATGCAAATAATCAGGCAAAAAGACCTGACGGTATCTCTGAAGAGAGATACCAGTGGATGTTACAAAAATTGAGCATCAAAGAGTTGTTTTTGCGAGCTGAACATTTGTTCACATATAATAAGGATACATGGAAACCTAGCTCTCCCCATTTTTCCTTCCCAAATTTCTCCGCTCCAGAGGATGAATTGAATTATTCGCAGTTCTCCGAGGAAGAGGATTTGGGTCTTGAAGAAGACGAGAAAGACGACGAAGACGACGACGACGACGACATTATTATTATTGACTAATGTTCTTTTTTATTTTTTCGTAATAAATAATGTTATTAACAAATGTGTTGTTTATCTTTCATTTAACCAGAGTCCAATTGCGGTTAATAGGGTATTGTTTTTAGCGAGAAAAAAAACACTATCCTAGCCAATGTTTCATCTCAGGATGTAACATTAAATAAGGAAATGATGATATCATTTCCTTAATTATAAAATAATAAAATAATAATAAATTAAAATATATTTATTTCGACATAAATGTGTTTTAATTGATCTAAATGTCAAAAGACAAAAAACCTTTAATGTTGAAAATTGGGAAATTACTTTTCCTAAAAGATGAACAAAGCTGTTTAAAGGTCAATATCAAAAAATGGACCATTTTTTCCTTTCTATCAGTGAAAGGAAATGTGGTTTAAATACGACAATTTTTTTCTACAAAGGTTCACCTCACTTTACTTTATTTCATTGCAAATATTAGATAAAATTGTATTAAATATAATTATCTTTTTTTCTTTTGTTTGGAAAAGGGGCTAGCAGAAATCTTTTTCTAATATTTGTTCATCTTGTTGTTATTGTGTTGTTGTTTTGTATTATTGTTGTTGTTTGTTGTGTTCTCCGTATCATCTCATCACCTGGCGAAATATTTACATTATTTTGACGCTAAAAGCCACTACAAGAAAACCCAGCCAGTATCCTGTAATCTATTAATTTATAAAAAGTTAGTTTTATTATTAATTTATAATATATATATATAAACTTGGCAACTGGTCATTTTGAAGTGCTTAATCCCATTTGGGGCTCAATAACTACGGGTGTGCAAAATTATTTTGGCGGAGCGAATATATGGCGGAGTATATCGGGCGGCCTTCGGCGACCTTCACAAGGGAATGCAGGGGCAGCGCCCCCACCCCAACCCCCGCTCTTAAAAATCTAGCCATACCCAAAACGCAAGGGTCCTAGGGGGCCCCAGTATAGTAGCTTGCGGGTACAACCCGGAAACGACCATTACATGGACAAATCACCAGTTGGCGTTTTGAGAAGGCTCCTCAAAACGCCAAAATTGTTTATACAGTGGTCGTTTTGGGAATTTTTTCGGCCTTTTTCCAATGTTGCCATATTTATTCATCCTCATAACTACCACTTAAAAAATATATATGGCTATATCTTACAAATTATATTTTTTGTATTTAAGACCTTTCTTGCCCAGTTGCTTATGTGACAACTCTAGAAGGTAATCTCATAAACAATACACATTACTTCTGTTATACATAAGTAGCCGTATAGTTAAATGATCCTTGATTGACAATAAAATAATATAAGTTTGTTTAACGGAAGGTTGGGGGGCAGTCGACAATTTGTTTTGTATATTTACAATGTATATTTCGGGCGTCCCCGAAACCACATTTTATTTAATAGAAATTTCAGGGACAGTCATTGAAACATTGAAGCTTCAGCTCTCAAATAACAGCCGGATGCAAAATGGAAATAGTTAAAAGATTTAAGTTTATTTTAGTAAATAAAATCTTCAGACTAGTTAAAATAAAGTAAAGTTCTGTATACGAAAACCAGAAGTACGATACAAGAGAATAATTTTGAATTTATCGCATTTCAAATGCGGAATCAATGCCAAAATATATAATTAAAATGAAATATTTTAATTAAAATATAAATAGATAATTTTTTTAAATAAGGAAATTTTTTTTCATTAAATGTATATAATCTAAAATTATTCGTATTAATATATTATTCAATTATTTTAATCGAATAATTGAATTAACAACATTAAATCACAATATATTTATCGGAAGGTTTCATGTTAAAGGTAAATTAATTAATTTAGTGAAAAAATTTAATTATTAAAAAATCTATTTCGAGAACGAAAAAATATTTGCATTTAAGCTATACAAACTTAAAATATATCTAAAATAATATATATTACATAAAAAAGATATAAATATATATAATAATATATTGCTGAACTGAATATTTCAATAATAACTATTTTTAATTCCTTAACCATGTTTTTTAGAATTTTTATTTTTTTTATTTTATATTTTTATATTTTTATATATTTTATATTTTTTTGTATATTATATCTTTATTTTTATATATCAGTTCTTAATGTTTATTTAATTATTTTAAATGATTACACTTGCAATTTATATATAAATAAAAATATGATATTAAAAATTCTTATAAGTTTTATTTAATATTAAAAAATGTTCAACTTTATATATTAATCAATTAATATTTTTAAAATTTGTAAGACGAATAAGATTCGCTAATTTTATTATATTTGCTGCGTCAAGTTTTTCCTTTACGCGAGCAACATTGCTCATAACGTATATTTTTATTTCAACTGATTTATTTGTTCACCATCTGCAATATATTTTCAGATATGTATTACGAGTAATAACTTACCAAGAATCGTGCCGGAGTAAGAATGCGATGTATCGAATGATATCAGTCCGCCCGTGCTCTCAAAAACTGCATCCTTGGAGAAAAGACTTCCGTCGTGGACCAATCGCAGAGTCCATTGCCTGTAATTCAGGATTAAATTGAATTATGTTAATTTTATTTTAGTATATGGATATTATATCAATATACCCCCATAGCTACTTATTGTAACTATAATCATAAGGTAGTTTAATTAATTTTAATTTTCTTAATTTTTATTTGTACATTTATTTACGTAAAAACAAATGCATATAATATATGATAAACAAATAGCATTAATGTATTTTAATCATTGTATAATACTTATATGTAAATATATATTATATCTAAAAAACTTTCTCATATTTTTACCTACACCATTATATATAACATTCAAAAAATGATCAGTTGCTATTCAATTTTAAATTTAACTTACTTTAATTTGTTATCTAAAGATATATACCGTGTTTTTAACAACATCAGAGGAATGTGAGTATTACTCAAGTTTATGAACCATTTGTCATGGACTTTAATTTAATTGTCATATAGTTTCCCTTTTTTTATTTTGCTTGCTTTTTTGGCGTTTCATTTTCTCTCTCGATTTTCCAATTCTGTTTTATGTCCGTACACGCGATGTAATATCATTAATTATTTTCCTTTGTTAATTCTGTTTTATTTTACAGTTTTTCAATAATAATGAGGCGAATGAAATTTATATCTGAATTAAAAAAAACTAATGTTCTCAAGCGAATGTTAGTTTGTTGGTTTCGGATTGTAAATAGACATATAAAAAAAGTTTCATTAATATGGTGTAAATATTCCAATTCTAATTTCAGTTACTTAAAATACATGATATCTAAAATAGTAAAATTTTACAATTGTTATCAATCCGAAATTAATCAACTTTATATACAAAACTAAAACTAAAATAAAGTATTATTTTTGAATTGATTTTGACCAATTGAAAATAGATTAATTATTTTTATCCGCGTTTAATTAATATTTTTATATAGACATATTTTTTAGAATAAAAAAGTATTTCTATTTTTGTTTAGAAATCACGCCAGCGTTACTCTGAACATTATTTCGCGTTATATCACACAAGAAATTCTCCTTTAAAGAAAAGTTTTTGATATTTGTCTTATTATATACCCTGTCTCGTATTACTGCAAAATATTCTTACATGATAATACGATTTACAAAATTGGTTCCAATAATGCTGTTATAGAAAAAATATACGAATATTAAAGTTAATTTGTAACTTTTAAATAAGATTATTCTAAATATAAATATACTATCATTGCAGTATATTAATTATGAATTAAAATCTCGATCGATTACCCTAGCAATTTGATTAATGTGTGCATTCATCATATATTTTCAATATATTATACATATATTTATAATATATATTACTTTAATATATGATAAATATTTAAATAATTATTTAATCTGCTAATTTGCTAATGAGTATAAGTTTTAATGATGTGTAGAATTTGATAGCGTCTAATGTATTCTTATTTGTTTATCATTATTATTGCAATGATAACAATAATCCATGATTAAAACTATGCCCAGGTACACTGAGAAAAATAATTCACGAAAAAGTACTGTTTAATTCATTAATTTGGAATCGTAAGAGACGAAACCACAATATTTACTATTTTTACATAGAAAAATACTACTGTATGTTAATTATTACTTTTAAAAACAGTAAATATTATGCTTTTTCTCTTATGGTTCAAATTAATGATGTACATAGCATTTTTCTGCGACTAATGTCTCTCAGTGTAAACATAATTATAATTTAATATGATAATAAGTAAAGTTGCTGGGACACGTAAACGTGTTTTAATAAATTTATCTAAATCAGTTACAACTATTTTGTTCTGGTACACTTAAAAATTTTTCGGTTCGCGGAAGGCACGCGTCTTTTCCAGGAATGCCATGCAAAATCACTGGCGTTGCCGATGTATTCTCGGTTAAGGCGACGAAGCCTTAGAAAAACGAGCGGCGCGAATGGCTTCGGCCCTGAGCACGTGGCAGCATTTCTTGCTCTCGTAAGCCAGAAGCTTATGTAAAGCTGCAACTTGTTTCCGAACACCGAGAGTGGTCCCCTCCTTTCGTTGTTTGTAACTCCCTCCCCCTACTTATCCGTAAGGAAGAAGTTAAAGGTGAAACTCTATATCTCTCCGAGCCCGAACTTCTGAATGCGATTACATTCGTTTCATGGCTGCGACGTCTTCGTTAGCCGAGGGTGAAACTGGTAATTGGGCGTAAAGTTTCTCCGAAGGGAAATGCCTGATTGACGCTGTTAGTGCCTCTTTTTGCGTGAAGCGAGATTTCAGCAGCGGCACTTGAACCGCATTTTACGTTACGCAAAAATTAACAAAATGTATGATTTCACATTATAGTTTGATCACGTTTTATAATCAAATAATAAGTATTACGTGCTAATAAAAATGATCCATATTAGGAATAAAATATGACTTTTTAATACATAAAATTTTATTACATAATAGTAAAATAAATATAAATTTTATTATTCATAAATAAGGCAGAATGATATTTATAATTATATAAGGGTTAACAATTATAACAAAATTATTAGTGATGAGTAATAATGACCGTTCAAGTATAGAATATATTAATAAAGTAGAAATTTATTGCTGACCAGTTGTTAATAAGCAATTTGGACAATATTACAGTATATGACATTCCATGCCAAAATATAATTGCTGAAACTATTATGTTCAAAAAGAAAAATTAAGACCAGAATTAACGAACATATAAAGAAATCAACGGACTCTGCGATAAGGTAACTTTTTATCCAAATGCACGTATTTGACTATATGCGGTTATATAAATTAAAATAGTATTCAATTAAAATACGGAGTAACCAATAAAAAATCAATCTTCCAAAAATTATCTACATAAAATTACAAATTACACATAATTAGACTTCCTATATATATTATAGATTAAATATACATAATTAATTTATTGAAGCTATTCCATTTCGAAAAAATAGTAATATATTGTAATAGAAAAAAATTGTTGATACAAACATTTTTAAAGTTATGGAAACTAGTAATTTTTAATATATTTTTATATAAAGTTTTAAAATGCGGTTTTATGGTAAATTTAATTATAAATTTTACTTTATTAATCGTTTCGTTTTTTAATAACTTTATAAATTTCTTCTCACATTAATTAAAAAAATTATTTTATTGTATATAAACATATATTATATATATTTACTATTATATTAACATAATATTATTTATTTTATTTTTTACTTTTAAATAAATATTGTTTGTTCTTAAATAATATATACATATATTTATATCAATAATATACCATTTTCTGTTCACATATATTTACAAAATGTAAGTAAGTAAATCAATAACTATATATAAGAACTACTTAGTTTTATTAAATTAAATCACGAGATTACCGTCCTTTGCCGTGACATCGACGTAGTCAATATTCAAGAGCAAGGCAAATTAATGAATTTGCTATCAAATATACAATAAACATTGGTAAAATTAAAATAAATTTGTATTATTTCCAAATAAAGCAGAATTAATTAATTCAATACTATAACATATATTATAAATTTAAGCATTTTGTTCGTAATTATGAAGAACGTTTATACTTTAACATCTGCGCCACAAGTTGGAAATAAAAAGTGATCGTTCTCGTAACTAAAGTATACTTATTCACGGAAATTAAAACGGAACCAATCTTTACTTAAAATCAAAAAGTACATTCAATTATGCATATTATAATTAAATTTAATAATAGGAATTAAAGTTGATAAAATTTTACACAGCGCATTTCATTTTGTTTCGATATTATAATTTGTGTTTAAATTTATATAAAATATGGAACATGTTAATTAACATCACGAAACCAACAAAAGACAAAAGTGTCAGAAAAATTACTAAACCGTAAACCACGGTAATAAAATTTTTAGACGAAAGATATACACGACAAAGCCACGAATCCAGTAGTAAACTTGAAAACTGTGAACTATGTATACACTACTAAAGTGTGCGATCACAAAGGACAACGCATGACAAAACTTGAAATTGCATGTCACAAAGTTGTAAATTTTCATGCCCAAATTGGGTATCTGAACAAAACAAAATTTTGTTTCTAAATTTGAATTAGCATAACGTATTGTTACGATATGCTATGCATCTCATATAAAGAAAAAAAATTTAATTATATAGCCCCAAAATAATGAAATACATTTTATATGATTGACAACAATCGGTAAACTGAGAAGATTCATTTTGACAAGAATCTTTTCATTTTTAATATCATTGAAAATTAAATTACGTAAGACTATGAGAAATGTTATGATGAAATATTTTACATAAATTAACCTTTATATAAAATCGATTAAACTGTTATGTTAATTTAGTATTTTATAGTCTACGACAAAAATTGTCCTAATATTCTAACGATTCGATTGTATCCGCACCTTTCTAAAATTAACATCCGAAAATTGTATAAAAACGCAAAACATTTTTGATAATGGGCAGTAGAAATATAGTTGACAGTTTATAGTTAGCCGTTTTTAGTGATTACTGAGTTTTTTTATTCAGAATAAGTAGAGCCGGGCACTTGCGGTGTCCGGCTGAAACCCTCAGGTTCAAAATCTAATTTTTTAATAATAAATTTGTAGTAATTGTTAAATTTAAATTTTTGTTGTTTTCCTTTCTCTTACATCATTATATTTTGGGATTGTCAGAGTGTCAATAGTCATTTTCGTAATGACTATTTATTGTCCTTGTCTATGTTATATCTCAGGATATAACAGTATGTATAAATCTGTATAGTATCTAGTCGTAATACTTTTTTCCAAAATTTTACCACCGCGTATGTAAATATTATGCAAACATATCTTGAAAGAATATCAGATTATTTGTCATTAATATAAAATTTATTGTTTGATTAAAATTGGATTACTTTTTAATATGATACAGTTGTATTAAATTGTAATATTGTACTTTAATAAAAATTGAATTAAAACCGAATCCATAAAACTAACTTTAGACTTCAAATTACGAAAAAAGCTCTGATCATCTTTGACAACATCTAATCGAGTTTCTTTAACGCAAAAGTTTTTCGTGCCTCAAATAAGATTGTCTAAGTTGCCGCGATATTAAATTTCATCGCTTAAAATGTTTTGTCAATCAAAGTTTTGTCCGAAGATTCTCAGCGTTATGCGTAAGATGCTATTCTGTATGATAATTCTTTTTTGAAGTAAAAAAAGACAATTTTGCAGTTATCGTTAAAAATCGTATTTATGCGTAAAATTACAAATCTTATATTTCAATATAAACAATAATTATTGAACAGAAAACGAATAAACCATTTTTTAAACTTTATTGAAAGTTAAAAAAATGAAAAAGAAATTAAATTTTTTTATAAAAGTGATAAATGTATGTTATATCCCATACTTAAACAATTGTAAAAAATGCAAAACTGAAAATTTCACTCTAAATCCTTAATTGTTTAATGTACAATTATGCAGAAAATGAATATAAAAGAAAATGAATTCATTATGCTTTATTATGTGTATCAAAACAAAATTACGCAGAATTTGCGTTTTAAATGATTACACTGTTTTATAAATCTATAAGTACCCGCGTGGAAATAATTAGTCCGAATACAATAATAATACAGTTTGATTAGTCTAGATCCGATTAAAGAGTACGGTTTATTATGAAAATTAATTTTTATAATCACTTATTTTAGATTAATATTTAAAATACGATAATTCTACTGAAAGCGTTGGAAACTTTTTTTAATTGATAGTTGATTTTGTCATAACTTTTTACGTCTCCATATATAAGGCCGTAAGACATACCCTGTTTCCATTGTAATCAGATTAATTATTTCTACGAAAATAAAAATATCGTTAAGTAATACAACGAATTGTTTTAAATTTCACAACCATTATACAAAGTAAACATCATAGTTTCTACGATACAAATAAGTTAGTAATGTTGAAATAAATTAATTAACAACATGTGTTTAAAAATACACAAGCAAAATCATTTTACATACTTTCATTGATTTGCTTTGTTATTCCAGACATTTCAATAGAAATATTTCGCACAAGTTTAAATTGGAATAGCCCTTAAAAATGCGCAAAATTTGAATTTTGAAACTAACTTGGATTCATATAATTACACTAAATTTGAGTATTATAGGAATTTCCCTCCAGGAATGTATCATTTAATTAAAAAATAAAAGGCAATTAAAAGGAACGAAGTGGTCGTAGGTAAACGTTACAGTGTATTATCTTTATATCTTGGATTACGTAAGCAACTGAATGAAAAATACGTTCCTTCCGTTTCCAAACGGGACTTTCCTGTTCTGTTGTTGTTATTTCTGCGAGTCGTAGTGATAAAGAGAGACTGGTGCTTTATATTGTGTTTTCCTCACAATACTTGTGGAAACAGTATTATGACGTCCGACTATTTTGCATAATGCGTCGCAAGAGAGATTCAGCTGTATGCGTTTCTAAGCAGGCAATCGATCTGCTCTTTTGTACTTATCTTATGTCATCATAACAAATTAGGCTATTTAATTCTGAAATATGGAACGCACTGGGACTGTGCGCGACAAACGATATTTTTGTCGTATAATTCTACTAATTCTCGTACATAATTTATCTTAAAAAAGCATATATGGTGATAACTATATCTGTGCACATATTTATCATAAGCATCGTTTGTCTTATTAGAATCACGAACGGCGACGTAAAATTATGTTTATCTTTATAAATACATGATTTTGTAATTATTAATAATATACACCTTTAACTAATTTCCATTTCATTACACTTACAAATTACTTGTCTTAAATTTTTATACAGTTATTAACCGACATGGAAACGAGTGAGATAACGACTGTAACAAATATTCCAATCTTGATTGAAAACGACAAACTTTATTAACTTTCTTATCGACTTTTTTATATAATATTACATTGTTGGACCCGACTCCTAATTATCCGAACTTTTTTATCGTAATTTTTTATCTTTATAACTTTATTATTTGGTTAATATCACTATTAACGAAATTTACAATCGATTAACACTGTTCTATGAGGATATTGTCTCAGAAATCGTACTAAGTGAATTTTATAATGGTTCCCTCGCTTAATATGATGGTGTTAACCAAATTTAAATAAAAGCATAAATTATCTTATGGCAAAAAAGTAAATTAAAATACGCGGTTATTCGCCCCTAACTAGAAAACAAAGGGCTGTTTTCATCAATTAAGGAAGGTTATATTTTCGGCACATTTATCATTGGCTTATATAACAGTTAACCAACCTTCAGCTACGCATGAAGTTCTAAAATACGTTTTATTATCAATGTTTTATTTGTAGATTGCATATACCATGCGGGGTGCATGTCTAATTTTACAAAATTTTACAGTGTTATATTACGCTACGATAAAAATTGGAATTCATGGAAATCATCGTCAATGAACTTTTGAACGTTACAAATTGATCTTGATTGGTCAAGGAAATTAATGGAAGGAGAATGTCAGGAATATAAATACAGCAGCATCACTGAACTGCTTTCTTTTCTTCCCGAAAAAGATCTCCGAAAAATTCCTGTGTGTGTTTTCCTTATCAATATCCATTTTCTATGACTAAATTAAAAATTCTGTTACCACGTCCAGACTGACAACGCCTGTGCCACAATTCTTTTACCACATCGAGATTGACAACTCTTGAGCCACAACTTTTTAACGCTTCGTTGCTGAGATAAATTGAAAATATAAATCATCACTCCAATATTTTCAACCAAAAGTTAGTAATCCCCAGTTTTCTTTATAAATTATGTAACTAAATTATACACTCTCCCCCATTATTTACTTAACAATAAATGCTCTAATTAATCAATATGGAAAAGTTTCGTGCAATTTTGCATTAACGGAACCACCGTAACATTGGTGTATGAAAAGCATTATATTTTTATGAAATAAAAAAAATATTAAATCATTTCCCCTTTTGAGGTAAATTCGTGGTATGTATTATATTAATTGAATTTTACCAATTAAGGAGAAATAATTAATACAATATAAATAAATATTATACATTTACTTAAATAAATAAAATTAATTAATTAATCCCTCTTTAGTGTCGACCGCCATCTATCAAACCCTGCCCCCCAATTCCAACGAATTTGATGAGTCCGTCAGAAGTCCCTTGGATTTAGCTTTAAAAACTTGTTCTGAATTGAAAAACATAGATGTAAATAATAATCTACTAAAATTATTAAATCGGGGTTTGCCAAACGATAAATTAAAGTTTAAATTAAATGATTTTAATTAAAGTTAAGTTAACTTTAATTCAAAATAATTATAATATAAATATCTCACTAAATAACTCCCACAATACCACTATAATTAATAATAATAATTTTAAAAAAGTTCAGAGTATTGTTGATGCTCCAGAAAAAGATTTCGGAGAATTTGAAAAATATTTTTCTGACAAGAAATATCTAAAAGCATATTTTTAATTTTTTAAATTAAAAAAACGAAGAATAGAAAACATTACTAACAAAATGAAAAACACCAAAAAGCACTCCGATCTAGTAACCTTAGACTAAAAATAAAATTAACAAATTTTTCATCGATATTGTAAAATAAATATGTATATATTAACATTGTAAATTAAAACATTTATAATTTTTAAATATAAATATTAATTATAATTATCATTGGTTTTATTGTATTTCAACCTTAATCCCCTCATTATTTAAAACGTTAAAATAAAAGGGTGTTGATTTTATTAAAGAAATCAGTATCCTTGTCTTTTATATGCCAGGATATAACAATGTAAACAATAACTAAATGGCCGTCTGTCTCTAAACCTGTCATTAAATAAATGTATACATTTATATATATTTAAAAGGTTGTTTTAGTAACCCTTATTATCTTTTTCTCTTTATATAAATATACAAATTTTTTTTCTATTTGTTTAATGAATAACATGCCATTAACTGCTATCCCCACAGACCTGACTGAAATCCCTGAGGAAATCCGCTCCATTCTCGCGAATGTCCTTCATAATTTAAATAACTTAAATAATAGGGACGTTAATATCAAATTTTAAAATTATTAAACCGGAATTTGCCTCCTAATAAATTAGCATTAAAGTTAAAGGGTTTTGTCAGGAAGGTCAAAATCAGATTGACCTTACTCCAAAACAATATTACAAATATTGTTAATGTCACAAATAATTACAATTCAACCACCATTATCAATAATGCCTCACCCAATGAAAAACCCTCGCCGTGTTACCCAAACTATTCCCGAAAAATAACCTCTTAAAACACCCCAACCTACTTCTAATTGATTAATGACCGTGACATTATTTGATCGTGAAAAAGTAAAGTAAATTATAAAACTATTTGTTAATAATAAAATTAAATGTAACATTAATTGTCAATTCAATGTAATGATCATCAATAAATATCGTTATATTACTGTTGAGTCTTAATGTGCATTTTACAATAATAAATTCCCGTTTTATTACAAACTCCTTTATGGGTTTTTATTTTCATAGAAACTTTTATGAAACATTAATAGAAAGGGTATAGATCTCAGCTATCTATATCCTTGTCAATTTATGTTATAGGATATTACAATAATTAACAATAACAATCAACATAATTATAACCAGATTATAACTAATCAAAAACCTATCGTCAGAATAAGGAATTAGAAACAGTAAATTTGTTAAAAATAATAGCTGAGGGATTTATAGAATTGAAGAAGTCCTTTATAAATAAAAGAAGCCTTCAATCGTATTACAAAGTATTTTTAGTAAAAACAAATGCAGAGTTGATAAATTGTATGACAATTGTGTGAAAAATTCTTAACGAGTAAGAAACCTTCAGATTTAATAATCTTGGATTAGGTTAATCAAATGAGTTTTATATATTCATAGCTTTAGTTACATTTTTAAGATGTATTTTTTTTATGGAGAAAATGACAATTAAGTTTTTATTCCTAACTGTATAACAC
>JABFQC010004318.1:0-12827 GCA_022817085.1 Psilanteris sp. ZL-2020
CAAATATTATTCTTCTGGAGTGATAAAGTCGGCTGAAATCATTATTGTGGTATATAATTATGTTATAATCGTTTTTTCTTAAAATTTCTTAATATGACATTAATCGGTTTCTATTTCACCTTAATATTTTTTTTTCAGTTTCTAAAATAAGGTATACACAAGCAACATGTTTTATTATAAATCTTATAAACGTAAATTTAATTCTTTAAAATTATAAATAAAGAATCAAACATATTACATCATTAATTATATAAAAATAATTTATTATTATTAATATTAATATAATAAATATATAATGAGAGAAATAGAATATAATATAAATAAATATAATATAAAGATACAATTCTATAGCAAAACTAAAGAATCTCTTAGGGGGTTCTCTAAGTATAATGTAACGGAGTTAGTGTTTCTCATTATAATAATACAAAATAAGTTATACCTTGATCTTTGAAAAAAGTTCATACTATTTTTTTTTATTTCGAAAATGATTTATTTTTCCACGTTACAATTAAATATAAATATTTAATTTAATTATAGAATCTATTTCTTTAAAAATAAGATATGACTCAATATCAAAAGTTTATTATGATCATTAAAAAATGTATTACAATTTATTTCATTTTTAATATGTTACTTGTTTTTAATATGTTAATTTTTTATATTACTTATGGACATTTTACTCATTTTAGAAGAACGTATTTAATGGTATTTAATGTAAAGAAAATTAACTTTATATTATAAATTAAAAACGTGGTAAGGAAACTCGTTTTCGAGGTGAGAAAAAATGAATTAACTCGTTACGTCCAGAATTTCATTTGAAAGTTTAAATTTATTATATACACATTATTTCCCATTACAAAAAAATGGTTGTAAAGACATACATGTTATAAAAAACAATTTTATAATACTGTAATAAACAAAACACTAAACCGTTCTAATAGATTTGGAACCCCTTAAGGTGAAATAGAAACCATTTATGGCAAATTAGGCATTTCTAATGAAAACATTTGTAATATATTCATTCATACAAGTTTCTCATTTTCGAAGATTATTATGATACAAAAATTGTGTTTTAACATTTATATTTTTTAAATTGAAATAATCTCCCAAAATGAGAAATTCGCATGAATAAAGATATAATAATTAACATTATAATTATTAAATAAGTTAAAAATTAAAAATATAGAGATATTCTTTATGAATGAGAGAAGTTAACATTATAATGAAAATAAACAATTATTTACCCATCTCATCAAAATATTTTGTGTAAGTTACGTTTGTAGCAGATGCAACAAACATTATAGTGACACATTTTTCAAAGAAACGTTTACCATAATTGTAGAAATCATTTAAATAATCTTTCTCTCCTATTTAAAAAGAACACTAATTATTTTAATAAAAATCAAAATTCACGTTTATTTAATATCAAATTTAAAAAACACTAACTCTAATATGAATTGTTGATCTATAATTTTTTAATCGGTGACCTTTTAATTAATAAAAAAAATACAAAATTGTGTTAAGTGTATGTATAATTATTAAAATAACCTATATTTTATAAATATTATTCTTTTAAATTTAAAAAGTTTTTAAATAATATATTTGAATTTGGACCAAGTCATCATATAGTTGAGTGATATCTATAATTAACCTGATAAATATAAAGCGGACAAAAATATTAAGATTGTTATTATTTTTTCTATTCTTGCATATTTTAATTCCTGCATTTATAACATATTATCCTTTCTATTTTGTTACGATAATATTAACAAAGTTGAACATGAAGATAGTTACCGACTTAAGCAATAGATGGCTCTAACCATGAATTTCTATATAGCTGTGAACATCGGTGAAAGCGGTGAAGCTGGTGATATGATTTGTCTATACTATAGTTCTCATTTTAGACAAACCAGTTCACATTTTAAAGCTGATTGGTTATTGGTCATCAGTTTAACCAACGCATCCACTTAATCTAATATTTCTCGTTTATTTTTATAATACCAACAATGATAAAACTTTAATTGCATGATTATTATATATCCAAATAAATAAAGAATATATTTTTGATGCAATTCGGCATTGAATAGTGAAGTTTACGAATTTAAGATCAATTATTTAAATCTTTATATTCAATTCAGCCATATGAAGGTATAATTTAGTAATTTTTTTGTATCTAGAAATTAGTATATACTACTATGCAGGTGCATTAAGAATTTAGGATGTTATGTCTATATTGTGGAATAAATCATTTTGTAGTTTGTAGTTGTACTGCATGACTCAGAAATCACTGGATCACGTGTGAATGTTTAATTTCAACAATAAAAACACGAAGTTTTTGTTATTTTTTTGTTTTTCTTGGTAAAGTTATAATAATTATAATAATGATTCTAGCATACGGTAATATCGGTAATGAACCGCTTTTGCCTCACATGTCATTAAAAATGTCAAATAAAGAAAATACTTTGGGTAATAAAAGTGCACCATATACAAAAAATCGACCATTATCGGTAAATATATTTTATTTTTAGTTAAATATTTGTAATAAAATAGAATTCATCTTAAATATAGATTAAAAAATAAGTAATAATACATTGTAAAATTAATTATTTGAGTAATTATAACCTCTAAATTAAAATATTTATATTACAAAGCACGTTTTTATTTTTCTATCTTAATCTGTTGTTAAATTGTGGTACCAGGGTTTAATAATTTACCTATTCAACCACCTTAATCTGTTGTTACTTTATTATTTTATTATTTGAGATTATATTTATATATATAAATAACATGCATATATGTATATATAATGGCTATATGTTTTACTATTAATATATTTTCATTATACATTATATATTATTAAGAAATCTTTAAATATCTGTTTAAACATATAATTTTAATATAATAAAACAATTAATACTGTTATATTAATGCCATTATTTTAAATTAGTTAAATAGTATAATTTTATCCACACTAAAGTACTCATATAATTATAAATAAATGAAATGTAATGACACACAAGTAATATATTTACATGAATTGCAATGTTTTATTAATGGTTCCCTTGGCTTTGATAAATCATAATTCATAATTAATCTACTTGTCACTTGAAATATCTCCACAATACAACATCATCTGTCATATTCCCTTCATCTGCTATGCAGTTTGTGAACAGCAACAGCAACCAAACATTCGGCCATTTCCTGTAATCGATTTTGCACGAACTATCCCTATTAAGTTCAATTATTGAGAGAAATTGAGGGGAGGAAACTGCGTCAATACTATTACTAAATTAGAAATTGGCAAATATAAAGGATCTTCTAATTGTAAATGATTTTCAATGAATATTTATATACTCATACAAAATATAAAGTATCAATAATATACTTGAATATAAATTAAATTTTGTCTTTTCTTCATGTCAATTAGTATTATATTATATTTAAAATATATATAAACAGATTAGAAATTTATATAAATGACTAATTAATTAATCATTATAATATCAATTCAAATCTTTATTGATTTTAATAAAATCATAAAAATACATAATTATAAAAGAAGTCATATTCATTAAAATGTAATTAAAGATAAATTAGATAACTTAATATAATAATAATATTTATTTAATAAAGTAGAAAAATGTCAATATTGGTAAAATAGAAGATAAGATTAATCAATATTTAAATAGTGATATTTTAATAGCTTGTATCATACATGTATTTATAATTAAATAATATAAATTCTTTATTATACTTATATATATCACATCTTATTTAACATTCCATGTTAGTAGACTAAGTATCAATGTCACAAATGCTTGTCTTATTATTAAAATTCTTTTTTAAGATGATACATATATTAAATTATATTCTTGAAATGTTCTGCCACTATTTTATATTGGAATATAATTAAATTTTAAAAACCATTGTCTAATGCTTTGTCTTATCATAAGAAATCATATAATAGTACACTATAACTTGAATCGATGCACTGTGTGCTTGTAACCCAAGAGATTATACTGAAAATGAGAAGCGTGACCTGTTGAGCTTGCGAGTATAGCCATTAAAAAAGCTTTTTGGCTGCTGCAGCACACCAAAACAACGCTGAAAGAGTCGATACCAGCATGATACGGCACGCCGACTTGCTAATCCGCTCCAGTTGTTGACACAGTTCGCTCGCCAAGATTAAACCGAATATCTCCCACTCCTCAATGCCGTGGTGCAAAAAGACAGAGGTAGACTCCAGAGTTGAACAAATGGAGATAAATCGCCTCAACCAATCCCTTTATTTGCGGTCAGTATACTTATCAGGGTATTAGTGTTATCCATTCTCCTGCACTATCAGCCATGTCCCACACTTCTCAATTGATGAATGAACTTGAATACGAGCTAATCGTGCTTTACTCAACCCAAGTGCTATCTGGTGTCTTATTGCAGCGATTCGTCTTCGTCTGAGTTATGAAGTTTGGTTGTTTAGTAGAACCTAGGTTACTTCTCCAAGAAGATTTATAGATGAATGAAAATAGGGGTTTTAATTATTTGACAAAAATATTTATTTTCACTTATACATAATTGCATTTGTATAAAGCAATTTTTTATTATAAAAAGATATTCCAAATTATAATTATTTGATACAAACTTGATATAAGTTATTTATAATTAAATATTGCTTATATGTCACAACTTATTTTGACAATTACTAAATATCCTTTTTGAAGGTACTTTAGTTTATGTCATATTGAATTAAAATTAAATTGATGAAACATATTTTTTAATTAATAATTATTATTTCAGAGTGTTTATATTTAAGTTTATTCATTATATAGTGAAGTAATTAAATTATTAATTAGCTTATTATTTCATATCAATTGAAAAAAATGAATATAACAGATTTTATCAGCATTAATTAAGATATCATTGTACACAATTTCATGTGATACATGATATCTAATGTTAATAAAGATATTACAAAATTGAAGTTAATATATCATATTTAATTTAGAACTGCTAATTTAATGATTTGCTAATTAAAGGTTTAATGAGTTATTAGTGGTTTTAATTACTAATAAATTATATACATAAATTTTATTATATTTTACAAATCATGTAATTAAATTATTTATTAAATTATTTATAATTATTGCATGGACAATTTATTTCCATTTAAAAATATTCAAACAATCTTTTGTAGATATTAATTAAATTTTGTATTTAGTATGTTAATATTATTATAATGTACCATTTGGTTATATTAGATAATACTTACGGAATACTTACATGTATAAATATATATATACATTAAAATTTACTTTTCAAAAATAATGAAATATATAAACACTATTATTAAATTAAAATCATAAATATTTTTCATTGTATATTAATTGATATTTTAATTTGAATATGTTCAAACCTGGCAAAAATGCTTAACAATATGAAGATAGCAATACTGCTATCTCAACGGTGATAATACAATACAATATCAGTATTATGTTAAACACAAGACATCAGTTATGTCAACATCACGTGTCAACAGAGTCGCTTACGGCAGATGTGTTATACCAATTACGTCAACACATCATATAAACTGATAACATTGTGCCTACTAAGAACCAACAATCAGTAGACAATTACAAGACAGTGCTATTACCTTGACCATAGATAGAATTCTGACTAGAGATTGAGACATAGGAAGCAGTATGCTTACCATACAATCTTGAATAACATATAAGAAAATTTCAGAAATTGTACAATATATTGTTCAAGTCAGAATTAGAACGAAATGGAGTTTTATATAATACCCTGGGTAATTTACTTGTATTGAGTTTCTATTTACAGAAATATAGCTTAATTAGTTTTGCTTTATAATATAATGTATAATACAATTTAAATTATGATTTAATTTAAATTTATGATTTTTTAAATGTTTCACTCCTTTTTAGGTTTGCTTATTAAAAACTACATTACTACATGTAATTTCATGAATAATGATTTATTGTAACGTATCAATATAATTCTTGTTCCATGCAATTACTACATTCATCTACTCGTTATTTTATGTACATTCATATCATTTTCAAATATTTAACGAAAATTATAATTAACTTGTTATACGAGACCAACATTTTCAAAGACTCTTTTCTTGATGTTGATACCAACTATCGTGAAATTAAAAACCGAGTCGTATATTAAATCGCGACGAAGGAGCGCATATTTTCGGATATTTTACTGGAGCTACCTCCCTCGTAGCTTTTTGCATAACATAAAACGAGAAGGTTTACGAGATACGCGAGGCTGGAAGGGTCGCTTAATCCCTATCTCTCATATCTCGTGATAGAAGCCACGTTTTCCGATCAGTTAAACCCGGTTGAAGTTCGATATTTTAAGAGACTCTGTGAATGCGGAATAATCCGTTGGCGGGATGAGGCGCTTGCGTCAGTCAAGGGGATTCCGAAGTCACTGCTTACTTTTAAGGAGCTGGAAAGAACTCAAATAAGAATGCAAAAGCGATCTTGAGGGTCGCTTAGATTGAACAGTGATTGAAAACTTTGCCTGCGGTGTTGTGACGCTTTCTGACACGCGTATGCACTTTATTCATTCAATTCTTCGGCTATAAATTTTGAGATTTTGCATGATCTTACACATTTTGATTCACTGCAGAAATATTCAGTGCTTAGACAATTATAATCAAATGAGTAAAACAAATAATTAAGGAACAGTTATTGATTTTGGAATTAATTTTATTTATTTTCTTGTTACAGGCCAAATTGGATAAGAGCCATAATGGGAAACCATCTAGGGTTATTCATATTAGAAATATTGCTAATGAAGTATCTGAAGGAGAGATTATACAACTCGGCATGCCTTTCGGACGGGTGACAAATGTTCTTGTCCTTAAAGGAAAAAATCAGGTAAGTCAGAGTTTTCATTAATGCTGGTTAGTCGATAAAACAAAGTTACATAGCATGGAGCTGGATATAGTAAAAGTATAAGTAAATATGACATTTATATGATCAGAAATTTTTTTATTGAAATCTACCAATAAGTAAATGATATACAGTACTCATAGAAATGTTATTTGTTAAATTACTAAACAAATCTATTATACGTTGTTTATTAGTTTATAATTATTGTTGAATTTATTAATTTGTAACGTTAAAAATATTTATATTGAAGTATTATTAATTATACTTAAAATCGTAGTTTAATTAATTATTATATAATATATAAAATTATAATAATTTTTTATTTATAAATATGATAATTAAATATAATAATTAGTTGGTGATTAAGATTATTATCATAAACACTAGGTATTTTTTATTTATTATTTTTTTTCTTATTGTTGACATCTGTTTGCTGCTATATTACAGATATATCTTAATAAGTTTTAAAACGGAAGCGAGATTACTAAGCAAAAGTGAAAATTACTTAAACAATGATACGAGTTTTTCGAGAACCAACATTGAATTTTTTATTTCCCATGAGAATAAAATATATAATATGATGTAAATACAATTATATATTTAGTTGAGACTAAAATTATTTTTCTAATTTTATTTAATTTATACTATCATTATCTTGGTGCATATAATATTTTATGAATGTATTATATATATTATATTATTATGACATAATATTACTTATGAAGAAATATTATTATTAATATATTAATAACATTTCTATGACTTTTCGTTTCATTGAATCTCAAAAAAATTCGCAACAAATAGAGTTATTATTCATTAGACACAAATCAAAAAATTGTAAAATATTATTATTTTGTTGATTCATTTCGGTCTTTTTTATGATTTACTTTTGGTTTCGTTTTTTCTTTCACTGTTAACTTTGTAATATTTACAAACATGCCAATCAGTTTGATTAATTGATATTCATTGTCTGTGCTTATTGACTCATTATGGGATGTATTTTATCTACAATACAATATTCTGTACACTAATTGAATTGTAACGCTCATAATATGAACATCAATTTTAGAATCGTGTTTGAGGACAAATAAGTCATCCAAGTTCGTTTCTGCCTTTGACAGTATATTCGTTTTAAAATACTGGCACAAAGATTCATAATTATAAAATTGTTTTATATTTGTTTTTTTTTTTTTTTTTTTAATTTATTGTTCTTGTTCAGTTTTTTATTTTTTACGTTTAAAAATACAGCTCGAAAATATGATATATATAATTAATATAAAAAATGTTTCTAAATGTCATTACTCATTAATATCAGAGGCACAATAAATATTTGTTATACCGATTAGCGAGACTAAAATTATGAATTATAAAACAAATAATTATGAACATTTCATAACATTAAACTACAAGCATAGAACATTCGCTTTGTAGTACACCGCTAACTTAATTTTCAACCAATTATATTCTATTTCATTACAAAACGTTGAATTCAAGTTACAACGAAATTCTAAATTTATTTCTGAATACTTATCATCGTGACACCCCAGTTCACCGATATAATTTCGTCTCAATCTATAAACATCGTAACCAAATTAACCGTCACTTATATAATGTTACAAAAATGTCATACGCGCTTTGTACGTTGAAATTACGCGCGATGAAAAGGTACGCATAATTGAAGCGCCACGCTTTCGCGTTTAACGTTGCGATTATGCATTCGCGCAAATTAAACAAATATAAAATAAAAAGGCCGAAACAAAGTCACGTTAAAGATATTATATAAAAGTGAAGTTCCAAATTGGTTTTGTTTTTAATTGTGTATTTACACTATTAAGTCAATTTGATGCTATACTTTGAAAACTACTTTAAGCACAGGTCGTGGCTTTGGCAAAATTAGGGCGCTTATCTACTACGAAAATGAAGTTATGTGCGAGCACACTTATAAAGTCATTGCCGTTGTATTTCGTCAGCGAGTTGAGTTTGTTTATGCCGAGCACGCTAGAGAAGGATTAAAATAATAATGCGCCACTGACCACGGCAAGGCTAGTTTGCCGTACTCTAACAGATCAAGAGCTTTAACCGGCAAACCCTCCCCCTCGCGTCATTGCGAATTACAGGCGTATTAGTGCTCCCTCCTTTATCCGCGGCTCTGCAAATATAACCAACAACGGCGCACGGCGTTGGTTGCGCGCGTGCGCGCCGGTTTGTCATATTTATACGAATAAAGGAGCGCTGATTATCCGGCGCGCGGCGTTAATGTTTGTGTTTATGCGACGTTCGTGGGCGAGTTTAATAAAGAAATGCGATCGCATTTTGTCAAGTGGAATCCCCGCGAATTTATCGGGCCATTTTCGGAATGGCGCGTTGCTTTAAATTACGCGGTTCCGATCCATGCGTCTTTGTTGCGAGCTATTTAGGCCAGCCGATATCAGATTCGTTGACAAACCGCTTTGCGTTGGGCAATAATGTTTACTTTATATATATATATATATATATATATATATATATCTATGTATATATATTTTACGCCCGTCCAAATTTCAATGCCGCGGGGTCAAAAATTGTCGCGCTCTTGGCGGCGGGATATAAAATATTCAACAAATGTTGATCCGATGTACGCATTTAGAGACGGGTACGTGTTAATTTGTTGCTTATACTTTATGTAACAAACGTATATGCTTTAATGCAATTAAACGAACTGATATAACGTTCTATATATATATTATTATAAAAATGGTGTACGTTGTAATTGAATTTATTCATTAAGGACAACATTTGTGCAGTATAAAATTGTTCTATATAAAGAAATTAAAATTGAATTAATGTCACTCAAAAAGCAAATCAAATTAAAGGATGGGTTAATAATTGCGTTAATTAATTGGCATTCGTATAATTTTGAGTTGGAACATATTTGTGTACGGATTGTTCTAATGCGATATAAAATAATACAACGTTCTGTTGATTCGGTGCGTTTTTACAAACTTCCGTGCGGAATTTTTAGTAGCATAAAAGCGTGAACAATTTCCATTAATGACGCGAATATAAAATAATTCTTTTTTTTATATTCTTCTTGTTACCATACAAATTATTTTTACACAATACCAAATTTTAAATACATTTGCTAAAACGTGTGTCCGGTTTTTAATTTGGTCCTTTGTATTTGACGTTCAATTTTCTAAGGGGTTTGCAACATTATAGATTAAAAAACTGAAAACGAACATGAAATTGCATATTGTGCAATATCTTGAGACGAGAAATGTAACATAACGTGCATGAAGTATTTAGATAAATAATAACAATTGTTTGGAAGACAAATTTACACTTTTTAATGGTAATATTTTTAAAAATGTAATGTAATTAGAAAATTAGAATTAGAAAAGTAAAAATCATTACGATTAAACAAATTGTTTAACTGAATTTATTAAATTCGTTGATATTCAACGTTTGGAACTTGACGCACATTGTAACATAATTATAATTTAACGTCAATTAATGGAAGCAAAACGATTATCTTTATGTTATTTTGATAATTATTTTTCTGATCACGCTTTTTAACCTTTAAAAAGTACGTCTCGCGCCGAAAGATCTCATTAACGATTATCCTTCGTTTTAATTGACCTTTATGATTAATACCGTGATATAAAGTATAAATAGGGCAGTACAATTCGCGACCTACCAGAGAATCGAGTTTTGCTCTAAAACTGTTGGAATGAAGGCTGAGGTAGGGAAGAGGGCGGCTGACCTCCGCGGGGCACTTTCCGTCTATTTGCTTTAATTTCCTAAGTTTCCGGTAAGTTGGTTAGACTGCCTTCTCTCTCGCTCATTCGTCGTCTATAGCATCTCGCTACTTGTGCGTACAGGTAAACTTTTAGTTTGCATTGAGTTTCCCTCGACAGCGATCCTGTCTACCGGAAACTAGGAAAAGATGAAACTGGGACGTTAATTTCGGCGATTAAAGAGCACGCCAACGACTACGAAATTAAATCATATTGTCATTATCCTTTTACAAACTCTTTCGGCGGATCTCAGTATTTTTTGCGACATCTTGTGGTAAAATGAAACGATTCGATGCCATTTAGTTCGTTTTCCTCATTTCAATTAGTAAATTTTTGGACGGAATACTCAACTATCTCAACCAAGAAACAGATCTACATATTTGCATGCGAGTGTGTGTGTGTGGGTGTGTGTACAGACAGAACATTTCTCATTTATAGATGACTGCTAATATATAAAGTAAAGATAAAGTTTGTTTATATATACGTATATATTTCTATATTTATATATATATATATGTGTGTTGGAACCGGTACTTTTGAATACTCACCACTTTTGGGCGTCCTAGTTACAGAACTGCGTGTGCAAATTTTTTTATAAATAACAATATTTTATAATCAGTTTATTTATGTTGGTAACAATTTTTTCAGATACTATTATATTCAAATAATAATTAGCTTTAAATACAGAAGTTAAATATTTAGGAACAAATTCTTGATCTGTATTGAAAAAGAGCTTTAATATTTTCAAGATAAAAATGATTGATTAGCGACGAATTTATTAAAAGTTTATTATATATAAAGAAACATGAACTTTTATTAGATTATTCGACTCAAATTAGCATTTTAAAAATAAAAAACCAAATTACATCATCAAAAGATTTTAAAAAATATTTGTCTTGTAAGAGTTCTGATTTTTCTTTATAACTTAATTTCATTTCACTTTTTCTCAACTTAATAAGATAAACGAAATGCAAATATAAAAATAGTTTAATTTAAATCTTTTTATATAACATCCTTATGAATTGTATGTTTACAGTTGCAAGTCTAATTTTTGGTTATGAAAATTTGTAATTTTTTTATCTGACAAATCGAGATGCTTTTAATAGTTTGAATGCATAATAAATGACAATTGGAACCTTCCATTTTCACTATTAAAAATAGTCTATAATTAAACATTATTTGAAGTCTAATTTGAATCACTGAAAAAATATATTTATATCATACTTTAATTCTAAAGTACTTATGAAGCTCTGTAAGCATGAGGTGTTTTCTGTTTGAGCTTAAAATCTCCATGTAAAATACTTAAATATAGATATTATAATTTATGTATTAATTAATTTTTAATTCATATTTTTAAGAATCATTTTAGGATTATGAAGTACTGGAAACGTTATATAATTTATACAGTAAAATTTGTTTTGTACTGATAAATTTATACATTGTTAGATTATTTAATGATTTTAATTGGCATTTAATTAATATATTAGCATTATATATTAATCATCAAATTTCAACCATGAACTATTTCTACATTGATTTTAAAAGACGTCATTTTTAGGATGAAGCTTTAAATTATCATTTCTGGATATATATATATATATATATAATATATGACATACATACATTAAATACAAAACAATATAATTTGTCTGAATAAAAAAATTATATATGCATTTTCGAAACTATTTCAAGTCACTTGTTTATAAGCAGTAGCTATAATAGTAGTAGTTCTCTGCTTCAGTGGCAATAGAGTTGTCTAACATTACAGCAAGGAAAAATAAATGAAATAATGAATAAAACGTACAAGTCTTGATGAAAGTGTAAATTTGTTTATCCAATGAAATTGGTTGTAATAGAATGTTTCTATTTTCTTATAAAGTGGCAATTTATTTAATTTCTTCTGTAATTCAACATCTCGATAGCTAAATGTGCTGTTAAATATCTTGCTCAGTTTTCTTGAATGCGTATGCCTAAATCTTTCCATTCGTGGCTATAAATTCGGTAATATCTTTCGAATCTTTTTTTTCTGTTTGTAACATTTGTATTGTTACATTTTAAACAAATACGTTTCTATCCGTATCCTTCCACTGAACCAGTTTCCACCAGATGAGAACACTCATCTATAATG
>JABFQC010004319.1:0-12823 GCA_022817085.1 Psilanteris sp. ZL-2020
GTTTATAACACTAATTTGGCGACATTAAAACAAAATCCTAAAAATTACTGTTTATAATAGCATTATACTAAAAAATAGAAGAAAAATTTGGTATGAAAAACAGTAATTTTTAAGGTTTTACTTTAATGTCTCCAAATTAGTGTTTTAAATAGCAATTTTCTACGTTTAATTTTTCTGAGTGTATATTACTCAAAGATAATGTAATAAGTCTCAATATATTTGTAACCAATACTATTTAATTTAAATGAATAAACTTTAATATAAATCAAATTTATTATATTACAGTTAAAATTGATATACATTATACATATATACGTACATATAAAGCCATATTAAACAGAAGTAAATTGTTTTTATAGCCTACTTTATATTTATTTACAATTAGTGATATATTACATTAAATTATTAATTCATTATTAATCATAAAATAAAATAGTATAATTTTAGTAGCCAATTCTGTTATGACTTTATACGTTAATTGAAATATAGTTAGTAACTTAATAAGGTTAAGGTCAATTCATTAAATTACAATCATTTTATAAAATAATATTTTAATCATAAAATGAAATTGAGATTTTTATTGAAATATGATACAATTTAAAAAACAAATTTATTGTTTTATTTTGAAAAATGTATCTTGATAGTTCTTATTAATACAAAGATTATTTTTAACTGTAACTTTATTTATGTAAATTTTATACAAATAGAAATGCTTATTAATAAATTATTCGTGTATTTATTTATGATATATATATATATATATATAAACTTGCAGTTTGAGTTAATATCTATATTTTCATTTATTTAAATGCAAAACAATTACAACAAAAGGGATAAAGTATTTAAACAATGATTATATAATATTTTAATTATATAAAATCATAACAATAATATTTTATTCCATTCAAATATCGTATATAGTATAATTTTTAGTTTATTTCCACGAGTATCCTAATTTATTTCCAATTACTATATTTTATTGTGATTATTTACTATCTTTATTTATTATATAGTATTATATAATATATTAACTTATTCATTACCTATATACTATCTTCTCCGCACTCTTTCATAGTAATTTTGATTGCACGCTCTCATTAATTAAAGTTACTATATAGTATTAATACAAATATACAATTTGTTATTCTACATCACTTATATATATATATAATTCTACTTCTTTTTCTCCATATGTATAACTATATAGTCTATCTAACGTGTACTTTGGTGCTGCTGAAAATATATAGTATTCAACCATTTGAATAAATTCAGCTTTATTAATATTAATTAAACGAAATTAAATTTATTACATTAGTCGAAGTTTATATCATAATATAGAAGTAACTGGTACTTGATAACACAGTCAGTTTTTATAGCATGTTTGTAATGTTTAAATCAAACACCGTGTACATTTATAGGTAACAAAATCAGTGAACCAAAGTAACAGATGTATAACACGTTAAAATGAAATATTTTTAATCGATAAAAAGTCCCATGTGAGAACACAAAGTATATTTCACTCAATTATTCAACGAATAATAATTAACAATGTAGAATAAAGCGTTATTTAACTATTTATTCTTAAGTATCATAAATATATTAAAATAATTTTTACAATTTTTTATTATTACAATTATGTATAGTTGTATAATGGATATAATAACGGAATAAACAAATTTCTTATTAATAACAAACTTAAAATGAATGTGAAATAAAATACAGTATATATTAGTGTATATAATTAATTATATAAATATTTAAATAACTCATATAATATTAGAAAGATTAATATACTCTCAGTAAATAATATTAGGATTATAGCTTTGATGAAAGTATTTTAAAGTACTGAAAAAAATATTTCTGTTGTGTAAATTAATGCTGAGCGATACGTATGATTATTTCTTTTATATAAACACGTGTAAGATGTGTTAATGTCCAAACATTTATTAAATATCTAAATCATTCATCACTTCTTTAAACAATAACTTACGACGACAATAAAGACGTTTCAATTTATACAGCATTTGTGAATGAAATTTATACAAATACGATAAAGATTAAAAAATAATTAAATATAAATTTATATTTTCATATTTGTTGCAATTACATGTGCTCGCATACATTGATTTTATTAAACATTATTTAATTTATTATTATATTCTAATAATTTATAATGTTCTATATTTGCAATAAAATAATAATACATAATAAGACAATGATTATGTATATTATTTATATAAAGAAAATTAAATTGCGATAATTTGCACTATTTGTTCATTAAGTATATATAATTTGTAAAAACAAAAATACCCAACGTTAAAAATTTAATTAATTGTTAATGATTTATTTGATATTTTAATTAAAATTTCCGCCATCCAATCTCTAACTTTTATTGTTATTTTATTAATATTACCAACAAGATAAACTACTATAAGTTATAATTTCCGTTATATTATACACGCAGAGAAGGGATAAGTTGATTGAATCAAAATTTTGTTAGATTTACAAAATATTTGTCCCATTTACAAAATATTTAGTACATTCAACCAAATTTTAGTAAAATGAACAAAATTTTTGTTGAATCAACATATCCCTTCTCGGCGTGTATTTTATATTTTAAAAATGTTTTATTATTATTTTCATATCCATTATATAATATACAGTATACATTATATTATTCAAGTTTTTAACATTTGTGATAATTTATAGAAATAAATATTTAATTAAAATAAGATATTATTTTTCGATTTAATTTTAACTTGTATTTTGCTTATTATTATAAGTGAAACCGTCAATGTTTGTTAAATAAAGTTTTCAAATCAATGTAATTCTAAGAAGTATGCATTGATATAAAATTGATTTCTGTTGAAATTAGTAAAACTTTCCTTATAATAAGATACGTAGTATTACATTTCTTGCCACACAAATCATTTTATACTATGCCGTGACTTTTGAGTATTCAAATTAAAACTAAATTTACTTCGAATCAGATATTTAAAATTAGTAAATGTTACGCAACGGAAGTATTTGGCTATAATAAAAAGTACAAATCTATATAAGTGAATACTAATTATGTATATGCAAATACAACATGCATTGAATTTATGCATAGTAATTAAGTAGGTGGGTTTTATAACATATTTCATTGATTGTGAATTTGTGGTCAAAATAGCATGTAGTTAATGTAATTCAGAGTTCATCAAACATTTTTAATAGAACTGGAATAATTATTAAATTAGAATATGGATCTTGAAATTAACAATTTATATTAAGGTAAATTGTTTATAAAAATAACATAAGATATAAGAATAGAAATCTACGTATTTATTTAACTTTGTAAAAATTTGAATTGGAAAATTAAAATTAATTGAATGTATTCCGTGTATTATAATTTATTATATTAATTGCTTAAATTATTTTTGATTCAATTAATATTGCATTATAAAGTTAACGAAATAATATTTATTATACTATATTTTGGAAATATTAATTCTAATATAATGTTAATATATTAAATGTTTATTGTTTTATTTTGCTTTTAAATTTAGTTAATAAATAATCAAAAGTATGAAGTACGTACAATTTTTAATTTTATTTTATTACGTATGTAAACATATATGTATTATATATATTTGAAGATAAAATAATATAGTTATAGATGTTTTCACGTTCAGCAGAAAATCAATTCGTAACTAAATTTAAATCATTACTATCTAAAATAAAACACAGAAGTCTAGTCATTAAAAATACATTAAAATTTAGAATTTCCTTATATATATCACTTTGGTTCACATTATTTCTGTTAATAAAAGTTTAGTAGCAAATAGTGAGACGTTTCGGCGGACATATTGTAATTGTACGTAAAAAGCATTTATCGGTTACATCAATTAATTATATAATCAAATTAGAGTATAATTTAAAATAATGAACGAAAAAACTGTACATATGCTTTTAGTTTCTGATCATGTATTGTATGCATGAATTAAACATTTACTATTATCAATAATTATTTATGTTATTATTATTTTATTAGAAGCTATAAAATGTAATCCACATTATATTTTGTATTTAATTTTTTTAAATTACATACGCATTTATTTAAAATTAACTTTTCCTTATAACAATATTAGTTAAGAAATATCCTAAAAGCAATGTATATATATTATATATTATAGTGTATTTAATGGTAAATAATAATACTACAAGAAATAGTAAAAATAGTAACATAATAATTTATAATAACTTGTTTACTGAATTAATATATATATATGTTCTATTTATTTTATCAAAGTAATATTTCCAGAGATATTTTATAACAGTTCACTTTTTGAATTTTACTAATAAAAAGTTGTAATTGTTTCATGAATAATAAAAAGTATATATTTTATTTAAGTTTGTATATACATCATAGATATTATTTAATAAACATATGCCGTAATTTGGAATATCTGTCATAATAATTGGATATAAATATACACTATATTAATATAAAATATTCGGTTGTTAATGAAGTTTAAAATGAATTTCATTTCTATATACAATTTTTCATTCACGGACTTTATTTTCTTAAATAACGTTATTTCGTGCATTAAAACCGTTATTAATCTTTCATTTTGATATCCTATATAAAACGGCTTGTTTTAAAAGTATTACGTTTTTGACTAAAAATCGAGTTGTGATTTTTTCTGTGCATTAAGGTATGGCTTTTTCATAACAACTTTTGAATCGAAGTTTTCATATTACTGTGAATTCCAATGTATTAAAAAATATTTTTATTTTCACCATTTTCATTATATTATTTTCACGTTTTCATACTATAAGTATTCGTATATAACTACACCCCGTCTTTGAAAGGAAAAAAAACAAAACAAAAAAAAAACAAAAAAAATTAAAAATATATACATATATATAAATCGTTAATCCAAACGAAATTTATACTTTTAACTGTACACGTAATAAAGCAGTACACTACTATAACGCTTTTATCTTTGCAATTCGGAATTTAGACCAAGGTTAAGCATTATTCTAAATAACGTGTTTTTCACGTTAAAACATTTATTATATTTATACCAAAGAATTTCCTTAATTTCATTAAGAAAAAAACTCCGATGAAAAAACATCACACGCGTCTTTGATCAAATATACATTTCAATCTACAATTTCGCTTCAAAATGTCCCATACATTATATATTTAAATTCAGTATAACAAACAAGTTCACTCTTACGTTCGTAATACGTATCCATTGGGATCTATCCTTTAATGTATGCTCTGCTATTACACATACAGTAACTAACATTCAAATATTGGCTTTCATCAATCGGGTCACAATTTGTTTTGCATGATAATCGCTCAATCGACAACACGTGGTTTGATGTGTGCGTCGTTGTTTGATTAAAGTAACATCAATTAGAAAATGGTTTATATTAATGAAATGCTAGAGTTGCGATGCGCGATCTCGCACACACGCGCGCGGTTGCGCGGTCCAGAAGAAAATGATAACGACAGAGTTCGGCTTGACAATGCTCTTGAGGTGACCTTTGAGCCGAGCTTTGATAATCCTTCTAGAAAAACTGAACAACGCATATTTCCCGCAGTTATGGTGTATTATCGTTGTGTCTTGGAAAGAAGAACGTCGACGCGGGCCTGCGTCCGAACAATCGTTATTCCATTCGGATATGTAAAATAACTCGCTCGCGATTCACTCACGATGGCGAACCGCAACTGCTTTGCACGGATTTTGGGCCTCGTTGCTGTCATTGTCTTGCAACAAGCGTCATGCGTAAGTGACAATCATTTGCAATAACTTATTATAAATCGAACTATTAATAACGTATACGAGTCGCTCGTAATTCGCAATTCGGATAAATTAACGATTTTTGAAATCAAATCGGGCCAATTAAATGATGGCAGTCACGAATTTGATGTAATAATATGTTGTGCATTCGTTTAGTAAACATGTGTCGTCATGATTAGACGATGATGAAGCACGCAGATAAAGCATAATATGTGATGTGTTGCAGATTTACGACCCCAGCATGACGAAATCAAAGCCACAAATGCATCGTGAATTTGTTATTCCATGGTATTTGAATGGGAATGACATTCATCCACCGATCCCCGTTGAATCGGAGAACGTGGACAATGTGAATTTGAATGGTATCAGTTGGCCGAAGGAGGAGTTCCTTATTAATAATGAAGCGGAGGAATACATAAAGAGTCTGGACGAACAAAACAGGAAAACAAACGAATACGTGTACGAGGGGGTGCCTGATTTTGTTAAGGTACAGATTTGTATTAACGAGACGTACACGCGCAGAAACATTTTGAAGGGACAAACAAATTTTGTTTCATTCAATATTCGGTTTTGTTGTTATTTAACTAAACAAACAGTTTTGTTGGATCAACAAAATATGATTCAACTTCGATCATTTTGTCATATTGTTGATGTTTTTTATTTGAATCAACACGCCAATTTTGTAAAAATGATCATTGAGCAAATGAAATTGTATAATCTACATTGTAACATTTCGAGTCTTCCGATTGGTTAAATCAATTGAATTTTGTCATTTCATTGGCCCACGTAATTAGTATATGAATTTTTAAGGGTTTTACATGTACACGGACGATGTACATGGTTATCCTTACAATTTCGTTTTCTCAGTGTATTAAACGCTTCAGTAAAAGTGTAAATATTTACAAAATATTGTATTGAATTCATACAAGGAGAAAACATGTATTTAACATTTTACTATATAATATATCAAAACTGGACGATACTAGGCAATTCACATAATAATATATTAAAGTTTATGTAGAAAATTTAATATATAATGTAGCAATTTTTTTCTGTTTTCACGTTTCGTCCACCTTTGATATATTATATAGTAAATTGTTAAATATTTGTTTTCTCAGTGTATATAGTAAATATTTCGATATGTTTTCTCCGTGTATGCTATACAAACAAAATGAAAGAATACACTTAACAAAATAATTCCTTTAATTTAACTATATCATTTCCGTGCGTGTACGTATTTGTTGTAATTTTGACAAGTGACGTGTGGTCTCAAATCTGATTCGTGTATATAAGGTTAATCTGTAGTTTAAAGAACTTGGTGTGACGTAAAAGTTCGCTTTGTGTAGATTAAAAGTGTCTGTAATCTGGTTTGTGCGATAACACTTCCGATCTTAATGAAAGATTGTTATCGTATAGTGATTTGATTTATTAACGTAAGTATGGTGAAATCTCAAATGTGTAGAGAATAATAAAGTAAATGCTATATAACGAATGTTTGCTTTTTTAATTGTAATTAAGGAATGGTAATTTAAAGGAGTTTAATATTTTCATGCAAATTTAATTTTCATGTCGTACGTTTTTGAAACATTTGAATAAATTTATAATTGTTATAAATGATTTTCAAAAATAATATGAACATTATTTTGTATAATTTTGTATAATATAGTTTCCAATTCGGTCATTGCTAAATATTTGCAATAAATAATAGTATATGGAATTTCTTATTATTTAATAGATACGCATTCGAAAGGATGAAATTTATTAAACGTGCTGTTTTTTCGGCAATCTATTCTTATAATATTTTTACTGAAAGTCTCATTTAAAAAATTTGTGGGTAATAAATAATATTTGATCGCCTCGAATGTATTTTGTATGAGTTATAAACGAAGATTGAAAGAGCTATTAATCAGAGTGAAGTATTATATGTTTGAAAAGCAACTTTTGGTCGATTTTAATTCAAGAACTCTGATTATCTTAAGATTACACTTTTTGACATACTTATGATCATTTTGCATTTAATAATTTTTCTGCGTATAATTTTGAATTATATATATTTCGTTATACAAGTAATACAATTATTATATAACTAATATAAAATATTATTGATTTGCGCGAAAAGAATATTTTTACAGACTACACGGGGAAAAAAAAAGTATTAAAAATTACTCATCAAAATAGCAAATATGTGACAGTGATGTTCAATATTGAAATAATACATAAAATATCAGAAGTTTTCACAAAAATAATTTTTACTAATTTTATATGTATTATTTCAAAATAAAACACCCCTGTCACACATTTGATATTTTATGAGTAATTTTTAATACTTTTTTTTCTCCGTGTATAAGTACACACAGAGAACAATTCAACCAAAATTTTGTGAAATTTACAAAATATTTGGTATATTCAAACAAATTTTGATTAAAGGAACAAAATTTTGGTTGAATCAACAAAACAATTCTCTGCGTGTATATCGTTAGAAAGTGTTCCTTAATACACCTAACGTTTGGCAAACAATTTTTTTTTTATAGAAACCTCGAAAAGAAAAAATAATGAGTGGAGAACAAAAAGTAGCTTTATACGACAGAAAATTAGGAATCAAATGTCCAACCGAAAGAGCTACAGGACTATTCGTTTTCCCACCCGATTGTCAATATTTTGTTAATTGTTACAATGGCATTGCTTATGTCCAGCAATGCGCACCTGGTACATTTTTCAGTCCAGATACATTGCAGTGCGATTTCAGGCACAAAGTTAAATGTTATGGCACAGAAATGCCTGATTTAGATTCTGCTCCTCAACACAGAGAAGTGCTTCCTGTTATACATTACGGACAACCAAGAGGAGATATAATGATTCCCAGTGATAACGACAACGTCCGGAAAAATGATAACGAAAATATAAACAGGGTACCATCAATTAAACAATTTTTAATTATATGTAGATCTTAGTGAATTTAATGTTTTAAGATTGTTTAGTTAAACTAAATTAAATTAATAATTATATTTAATGAACTCGAATAGAATAAAAGTTATTGAAAAATAAAAAATATAAACATATTTGTTTTAACGTATTTCATATTCATTTGTTATTGTTTAGTTAATTAATTATTTTAGGCTCCAGTATGTTTACCATTAATGAACGGATTATTATCGCACCCAACGGATTGTACCAAATATATACAGTGTGTAAATGGAGTTACGGTGATTAGAGAATGTGGACCGGGTACCGTTTTTAATCCAAAATTTATAGTTTGTGACTGGCCACGAAACGTGGAAGGTTGTAACAAAGGTAATTTTGTTTATATTTTATACATCTGATTATTCTGATAATTCGTTAATTATGATTGTAATTTAATGATTTGAAATTGAAATGATCGAATTTTTAACTATTTTTAGAAGAACCAATCGCTGAAAGCACTCATTTATATGGACAAATCGACAAAAGTAATGGTAAATTTGATTTGCAAAAGCCAGATCCTTTTTCTATTAAGTTAGACTGTTCGTCAGAATATTTTGGATTGTTACCGGATATGAAATCGTGCAAACATTATATACGTTGCGTGTTTGGTGTACAAAACAGAATGGAATGTGATCAAGATACGATATTTGATCCCTTTATTTTGATTTGTGATTTTCCTTCCAGAGTACCGTATTGTATTGAAGGTAAAAGATATTGGTTTATGTTAAATGTACAATGTGAAAATTAAGGTAAAAAATCATGCATCACAATTTCATATCGGTAATTTTAAATATTTTAAATTAGTTGATAATGGTAATATTATTTAGTAATGATATCATTTTTAATACAATTGAATTAGTAATGATATTTATATATGTACGTATATATATAAAAGGTAAAAAAGCTTATGAACCAAAAAATTATTAGTGAACACAAATAATTTTTAATTTCAGGTTTGTTGAATATATATTTTCTCTTAATGAACAATATCATTTTACAAAACTTTAAACTTCAATGCGTTTTCAAATACAAACTTAACTTTGTCAGTTAATCCGTTGAAATGAAATATTTAAAGTTTGTTAAAATCCTTTGTGTAAAAAATTCTACAATTATTACTTTTATGAACAAAATTTGATTTAAAATTAACTTTAGAATAAAGTTTTCAACACAAGCTTAATACATAAATATTATTATATTGCATTTAATACAATTGCCTATTTTAATTAACATTGATTTGATTTAACTTAAATTGCAAGCCATTTTTTTATTGCAAGAAAGTTTTTGAAATTCAATTATAGAACGATAAAGATCATTTGTTGAACAGTATTCAACAAATTTTAAGAATATTAATATTATGAGGCAAAGTTAAGGATTGTCTTTCAATGAAAAAGTTTTGATGTTTCAAAATGCGCGCAAATGTAATTCAGTGTACAGTAGTTTTAATATTCTTTTAGATCAATTCGCATCTTCGTCAGACAGTCATCGAAAGCCAAAATATTGGAATATTGGTGATAAAGGAAATCGGAACTCTTATAATTACAATCGACCATCAATTCCTCCTCCAAATGAATTTTATAATCCTAATTATTTTATTCCGGGTATTAATTATCAGTTTCCTAATTCTAATCCTAATGATCCGATTCAATATACAAATCCAACAATTTTCCCGAATAGTTACAATCTCAGAGAAATGAATCATAACGTGGACAATCATAATCGAAATTATCATAATAACCATAACCATAATCATAATCGATTCCACCACTACACTTCTCCTCCACCTTCACCTGTTAATCCAAAGGATTTTACTCATATTTTAAATAGTTCAGTTCCCATAACTAATTATAATTCTAAACCTGGTATAAATAATTACAACAAAGACAGGGATAGATATAATCATCGTCACCATCAGTTCACCTCTCCTACACCACCGTCCCAAAATTTAAATCCATCTCCTTATCAGACATCACCAACGAATAGTCATAATTCTAAGGAATCTAGGCCTAATCTTAATAGAAACCACCATCATCATAAAAATCCTGCTTTTCCATCCACATCTTACAGTCATAATACTAATTTTAATTATGATATCACAAGTCCATCTACATATACATATACTTCACATGGTCAAAATCCTGCAATTCCCTCTACTCACTACAAACCAAGTAATAATTTCATCCATACTTCTATACCAATAGACGTTCGAAATAATGAAAAAGAACATACAATTCCAGAACAAAAATACAATTTCGATACCAATGATTGTAATAAAACATTTTCTAACAATTTAATTCTGCAAGCTTTCACCACTACGATGTGTTATTATTCGAAAACTAATCAGTCTAGTTATACGAATAACACAAATTTAGAACACCGACACAATTTAACCGCTTTATCATCATCTACAGATAATTTATTAAATCACACATCTTATAATCGTGATCAGTCTACCTTTTCACCCGTTAATTATAATAATCAACACAAAAAGAATAATTCATTTTGGGTTCATGCTCAAAATCATTTAAACAAAAAGAATGCTACAGTTAGTAAACCCAATTTAACTTTGCTACCACCTTATAATTCTGCCAGTAATAATAATTACAATGAAAACAGTTATACCACGCCGCGTATAAATCCTCATTTTCGTGAACCGAATATTTATTATATTAAACCAGACATTGGTTCATTAGAGATTGTAAATATGACTAGTAAAAGTCCACCAATTTGGAAACAAAAAAACAATACTGCCGAAAGATTTAAAAATAATAAAAATGATAAATTGTATAAAACCGTAACATGGAGACCGATTATAACTCAAAAAGATAAAGGTATTGCAAACATTTCGTCGAATATTTATTCGGACTCATTTATACAAAGAGTAGAAAAACCATTTCCAGTAAATAGAACAAATTGGAATAGAGGTAATTAATATGAGTTTTAGTATATAGTGGAGTTTGAATTACAAAGTTTGGACTTTGAATTGACTAACAAAAACTGGGAATTAATAAATATAAAAAGGAAGTAAAATTATAATAACATAAACAGGTTTACAAAAAGCATGCATAGATATTACTGAAATAAGATTAAATACATTTTTAAGTAACAGATTTATAATAATTTAATACATACAACATTGTTGTAATGAATTTAAATATAGAATTATAATTAAAATTATTAAGGTTGCATAATTGAGATGGAATGAGAATATTGACCTTATTATCAAGCATGTATTTGAAGTTAAAATATGCGGTGAAGGATATCTGTATAAATGTATATATATATACAATGCGTTGTAAACTTTTAAAATTAATGCATATTTAAATTTAAGTTTATATAAACTTTTAATTATTATATTCATAATTTTTTCAGGATAATATTTACGCATTTCCACTATAATAAAAATTGCAGTAAAAGTTTTAAGTTTATCGCCTTTTATCGGACACAGTATATTATTTTTTCTTAATTAAGTTTATTCAATGATTTATATTCTCTCATAATGGTTGACAACTATTTGTCTTTTATGTTTAACAAAAAATATAACGTATTTTTGGTACTTATGGCTTTCCGTGTAGTGAGCATGTGTAGAGGCATGAGCTGGTTTGCATTTTGATAGTAGTTTTGGACATTATAATTCATTGTTCTATTTCGATTTAATTTAATTTTAATTTAATTCAATTAAATTATTTAAATTTAAACTAATGATTGTGGTTTTTTAGATTTTGTTGATGAATTACATATAAATAATCCACAAACAACAGGTAATTGAAAATAATAATAACAATTAATAATTTTAATACTTATTACTTTTATAACAACGCACATATATTTCAATATTTCAGAGAAACCTTTATATCCTGTAATTGATCACATAAATACTGAAGAAAATGGTAAAATTGAAATTGATCAAGGTCAATCTAAAATTGAAAATTATACTATGCAAGATCAAGGTAATCGTTTAAAGCCACCCAGATTGACTTTTAGAATTCCAAGTAGTAGGACTACAGAAAAACCTATTGTAATTACAACTGCCCCTATAAAAACTACTAGCAGCATCTATACAACTGACT
>JABFQC010004320.1:0-12822 GCA_022817085.1 Psilanteris sp. ZL-2020
ATATAATATATTAAATTTACATAATGAATTTAATTATGTAGTCACATAATTCAAACATAAATGTTAAATGAACGTATAATTTAAATAATAAATAAAAGCAATAATATAAATAATAATAAAATAATATGAACAGTGCATATATGTACACCCAGCTCCTATGATTTCTATACCTCTATAAAAACATTTTATATACGGATGATTCGGATAAAGTTAATGAAACTTTGCATTCGCATTTCCACGTACATGTGTAATATTATATGACATAAAAGAATTTGTATCCTTTTTTTATATTAGTTTATTTTTATTGTTCAATTTTTCTATAATAGCTCGATTTTATTTCTTATCAAAAACGTGGGATTTTTAACGCGAGAATTTAATTCAAATTATAAATTCAGTACTTACAAAATATATATTTTTAATGAACAATAATTTATTTGAAACGTTCATTAATGAAGAGGTGAAATTCCTGGTTAAAATTTCGATATTTTAATATGAAGGTGTTAGGGAAAAACGACAAACATAAAATTACTTGTTTATATATGTATTCAAGTCTTTATTTTCATATTTTAATATATATGTAGTGAAATGTTGAATTAATAAAAATATAACATTTATCAAATATCTATCATGACTTTCAGTATTATCACATATTATTTTAGTAGTAGTTATACTTGTACATTATTATTTTATATGAAAATTATAAATAAAATTATATATTTATTGAAATATCAAACAGTATATTAATTCAAAACTTTCAATATTGAATCAAGGTTTTACATTTTTCATAAAATTATAAATATCTTTATTGCAAAAAAATGTCTTAGAATGTAATACCTTGAAACAATTATTCTAAAAATATAGTTATTTATATATGATTATAATTTCTTTTTAAATATAGTTATTATAACTTATACATTCAATTAAATGGAGTACAAGTTTATTTACAATAAATGAGGTATAAGAATTTGAAATGTATATATCAAATAACTTAAAATTGCATGTTGAACAGATGATATTTTACAAAGAATGTGTCAGTATAAAACTAGGTTCTGTACTTTCGAACATTTTCATAAATATAACAAAAAATCACTTAAAACAAAACTTAAAATTAATATAAATTATATTGAAGAGATGTTCTCATGTTTGAGATCAAAAAATCAGATGTATCGTCGTTGTAATTACTATCTAAATTCGAAGTTGGTGACCTTTAAAATGTGACATGCCTTTGAAATGTATTACACATTACATTACTACTTTTATGCAAAAGGCTATATAATTTAATCATTATTGTTTGTTTTACAAAATTGTAAATGTTACAAACTTCACTTTAGTTTTAATTTTAGTTTAACTTAGTTAAAGTATATATCAAATTTAAAAGTTAATTGCATTAATTAATTAAATTGTATAATTAAAAAATTAATTTAAAATAAATTTTGATGTAAAATATTGTGAAACTAAATTTTTCGGATAAATTATGTTTACGCGTGGATCGTTAAGTTGTTCTAATTTAAATAAGAAAATTCTTTGAGCGAACAATGTGATTAACCGATGATCTTAAACATTTGATCTTATGTTTAAATTTCTTAAACAAACAAATTAAATTAAATTAATCTGAAAAAATATTTATTATTAATTTTATAAAACTATTTACTTTTAATAATATAAAATATATTCATAGAATTGTTCTAATCCAATTTTATATCATATTTTAAAGGTTTTGTAACTAGTTTAAATGTAGAGTTATTAAGTTAAACATTAAATTTTATTATTTGTACGGGTTTCAAACAGAAAAAAATATCAAAAATAAAATCTTCTTCGAGTCTAAACATGAGAAAGGCCTCTAGAAACATAGCGGAGAATAAAACAACAATGCGTAGGTGACGCCAGATGTAACTTTAATTTCACGAGTATCAATTGAACTTAATGACTTGATAAGTGGTGAAAATAAGTGAAATATTCATTTCGTTTATTGCTTAATGTAATAATTAATTATTTGAAAAAAAAACATAATATTTTAAAAAGACAAAATATCCATTATACTAATATATTGACAATTGTATAATACTAATTTTAACATTTACAAGGTAACACTTATACTGTAATAATATTATTAAATTAAATAGTAGTTTAATACAGTTTTGTAAAGTTTATCGTAAAAACCTGTATGATTATGTTTTATTTGAATAATATTGCAAATAGACATACACGCGATATAAAAAATTGAACACAACGGCGTCACCTGTCAATATCACATACTAACGGTAATTTACGGACATATGTCAGCACTTGTCTTGTCAAATTGAACAATTATAAGAATATGTTTGCATATTAAACATTTAATAAACTTAATCAACAGTACACTAATTTATATATAAATTAGACAAAATGTATTTGTTTTATGGGAAAAAAAAAACAAAAAAAAACAACCATTCGAAGCGGATTAAGTTTCCTTTTTATTAAAAACTTAATGTTAATACTTAACATATTACAATAATTAATCAATTATTTTGTTATGCTGGCAATGACATACATCCTTATTAAACTATGAATGAAACTAATAAGTAATCTACAAAATAAATACAAAAAATTTGTATAAAAATGTATAGTGTTGGTGGTCTGCTGCACTGTTGGTGTGGAGCGTGAAATTTTAACCAGGACATCCGGGTTTTAGGTCCGAATCAATGTTTTGATCCTCGCTTGACTCAAGATTCATGTATCGTTTTGTTTTCAAGCGAATAAGGCACAGAGTTGCTAATGGTGCAACGTGCGGATGCTAGGAGGCTATCAACCTTTCCGTGCTCTTAAGAGCTTCATCTCAGCAGCCGCACCAAAAAGTTAACACTGAAAATGAAAATCTAAAATGTGCTAGATGAAAAGAGACATAGGAGATCAATGTACTATTCTTAATGCAAATATAGCCAAATGGTTGTTTTTATTATCACATAATTTATTTATCAATACAAAATACATCAAATTCCAAATAACATAACGTGTGATATACAATACTTTTTAATAATATATATATATATATATATTTATATTATGCATGATATATATAATCTTTTTAGTCATAATTTGCTTTTTACATGTTCATAAATTTGTAACAAAAAACGAGTGTCATCACATGTTTGACTATATTTACATGTAAGTGTGCAAGCTTACCAAAAATTTTGTTAACCAAATTGTGTAATGTCAAAACAAAACAAGTCAAACAATTGTGATTCGAGTAACAAAAGAAAAACCATTTACCTCGCTAAACGGGAATAAAATGGAAAGAAAGAACAAATTAAATTAATTAATTCTGATAATCGCATAACGCAACGGACAGTCAAAACAAAAACGTGAGAATTAACGAGTTATGGGTTTAATTTATATTTTTAGGTCATAGCGATGTTTAGACAGAAAATGAATACAGCGTTGAGGGTGTACATTCAGACGCGCGCGCGCGCGCACACACACACACATTCGAATACACATATACGCACGCGCGTGCACGCGTTCACGCATACAGGTTCACGTGTGAACGAATGCCCGCGGTGTCAGGCTGTTGTTCGAAATTAGCACAAATTATCCACGCGAGTGTACCTTATTGCGATTCGACACAAATTAGGTGAAAGGGAAAAGACGGTACAAAATATAAATACTAAGACTAAGGCTAAGAAACCAGGAAAGGAATCGCTTCGTATGTACAAGATCAAATCAGAATTGGGCAAGCCTTTTTGGGATAAGTGTGCGACCGTGATGCTGCATTACGCGTCTAATTAAGAGCATTAGCGAGATCTACTTTGTCAGCCAGAGAGACATTAATAGCACGATCGTTTGCGCGACTTAACGCGATTAATCAGTCGTTGTTAATTGGCACACGTGAACATTTGTGCTAACGATGCCTGGATAGATGGGTATCATGCGAAGAAGCTCATGCCACACCGATCGGAGCCTCCTACAATTTTGTCATCCTTCGGTCGGGGGCTTCGCCTTCAAAGCCGCGCGTCAAATTGCCGGAGCCTCCGCCAAGAATCAAATCCAACTAGCGTGTATTACTAGTATTTGGCTTGAACGTGCGCGACTCCGCCGCAACCGACTCGTTTAACTTTGGCGCATCCTTCTGCTCCGGGTATCGTCTTACCGTACTTTTTCACCAGGCCTGTCTCGACAACGCGTCCACGCAAACTAAAACATGAGCTTCGTCAATGATATACTTATCCAAATGAATAGCTTGGCTTAATAATCTCTAATCGTCCCTGCGCGCTGAACAAGTTGCTTTTTATAAGTCGAATCGTACACGATAACGAACGAAAGTACGCGATAACTGTCGTTGTCAATTAGATGGATCGGACGTTTTTTTTATCCCAATCCGTCGCAGTTACTGTTCTACTTCGCTGGCTGATCTTCCGGTTCTGAAACATAAACCTTTGCGATGCCGCAAACAGTTGATCAAATAGTTATGTCTTTGTTTTCAATGACCATACTTTGGCTGTTCAGTGGTGAACAGTGCGCCACAACAATCAACACCGAGAAAACATCGATTATCCCATCCATCTAACGAACAGCTTCAGTGTACCGGTCCTACCTTGAACGTGGATTCGGTTTGAGTCACTGAATCTCTGCCTTGGCTTACGTGCATAGCTCAATTTTGTCCGCGCGTGAGTGTGTGTGTGGCTTTGTGTGCGTGTGCGTGAGCGCGTGTACAATGAATCAGACTCTTCACAGGAGTCTGTGAAAAGAAACTGTGCTTCGAGTGCATCGCGACAACAGCTTAAAGCTCAACATAAGGCAAAAATGTTGTTTCGACCTTCTCGCGTACGTGGTGACTTCTCATGGCAAAACACACTTATGTCTGTTTCGGTATTGCATTTAAGGTTACAGTAATATATAACGAAAAACAGTTGTAAATTATTAATATTACGTAAACATGGAGTACATAATTACAAAACTACCGTAGAAATGAAATTTGATCAGTAAATGCTGTTCAAAGATTGAAACAAGAAAGCTCGAGCCCAACTTGACGCGGGTCTAAAAGGAGGACGACTCACGATCTCATTCGAATAAAATTCTTATAAATTAACGCAACATTTTTCCTCTCACAACATTGAAGAATAAAAAAGACGATATAAATACAAACATAATTTTAAACCGTAAGCATACATGCCACTCTGCGATGCATTGCGTATAGTAGGGTCCATACCTCAATGTCTACCGGTTGGCTTATTAAATATTTCTCTCTTTCTCTTTCTCTATCTAAATATATATATATATTTATATATATACATATATCATTATATACATACACACATACATATATATTTATAATGGTATACATATATATACACATATATACAAATCTACAAACATATACATATGCATATATATACATATATAATAAGACGTTGGGCTCGGAATATATATGATATACAACGAAAGTTGCTTAAACGAACGTTTGTACAAAGCTTTAACGAAACTCGCATCGAGAGAATATACTCTAAGCTTTTATTTACGAACAATTAATTTATAATACTGTTATCTGTATCATATTAGCTTTATAATAATGTAACATTACTTTGAAACAAAATGACTCTCAATGCGAATTTCTCCATGCACGCGAATGCGGGAATCTCGGTTATATTCTACTTTCAGTATAGTAGTATAACATACGCGACGAGGATATTAATTTGTCGATGCGATACGTGACTTCGGTCTGTCGAGGCATCCGTAAAAACAATTCAAGTTTCAACGCAGAAATAAAAATCTAAACGAATGCAGGAAATACCGATGCAATTTTTTACCGCCGTTACGAATCGAAATGACTACGTGCGCTTTTTTCTTCCTTTTACCGATGATTCGACAGTCGAAACGAATGTGTATTCATAAATATATATGCATACATATATACATGCATATACATATTTAATATATACACATATACACGCATACACGCAATGGTTATCCGTAATATATTACAGCTGCTCGCAATGTCTATGGTAATACGAGATCCTTTGACAGATCCTTACAGCAGTAAGTTTTTCTGGATTTAAATCGTCACATTGCTCATCACTCCTTCGTGGATGGGTCCACGCATCGATAAACTGCAAAGGTTCAAACAGACCTCGTTTACCATCAAGAGCCGGACTAACAGACGACTTAGATTGTTAAATAGTCGACGAGCTTCTCTTTATATATATATTTTTTTTACTGTTTTGTTTTCGCTTTTCTATTTCTTTTAATGTTCTTTTTCTCTTGTACACTTTTATTCTCTCAGCTCTCCTGTGTTGCTTGCTCGATTATCCGTTAGATATTTGGTCACAGTTAAAGCAGAAGAGAGAGAGAGAGAGAAAAGAAAAAAGAAGTAGAGAGATAAACTGCGAGCTGCGATGTGCGTCGAAGATGTGCTTAGTGCTCGACAGACTTATTTAGTAATTAACTTTAACATCATTCCTACCGTGTTGAGGTCGCCAGTAACAGCAGGCGAGATAAAGGGCCATAATGATTACTAAAAGCTCGACGAAAAGCAGGCCAACGGCTACACCAATCACAATGGCCACATTGTCCTCTATAAGCGTCTTCATTTGAGAGTAACATCCCTGGAGAGCGACAAAAAATTACAAATTTCTGTTACAACCGTTCAAGCAAACATCTAGTCTTGTTGAAAGCGTCGCAAAAGTGGGCATACGCGTAGAAAAAAGTTATAGCGTAAATTGCTATACTTCTAGCATTCTGAGGATATTTCAGTTAATGTTACGGAAATTATTATATCTTTTTATGGCAAACTTTCTTATATGATATAGTTAATTTTCTTACAAGATATAGTAAATTTTCACGTGCAAAAATTTTATAACAATTTTTACAATATCTTATAGTAAAAAGTACTGTGTAGTATTACAAAAGTTATTTTAGTATAGTATAATCATTTTGCATTGTTTTTGTTTCGATATCCTTGGAATGCCAGACCCCAAGCAGAAAATTTTCAAGTAACTCGCGAGTTACTAGAAATTTTATATACAAATTCTCTAGTAACTCACGAGATCCTAGACAAATTTCTACTAGGGACTTATAGTAATGTTTAATATAACTGTTTTCTACGTGATGGACCGGATAAATGGTTCATACGAATCCCGTTACGATTCGTTACAATTTTGGTTTTGTTTTTAATATAATTTGTATCACGCTTTTATGATGCTTTCGTATCGGTTATTATTAATTTTACTGCTTATGTGTCATAATTTGTTGAGTGTACTTTTTCTTATTATGCACGCGTTTCAGCGTTTCTTGGAAATGTCAGAACTTTAGTTTGTTAAAAGTGATATATATATTTTTTAGTCAAATGTGATATTTAAAACATTTCTTTTCCACAAAATTCTGATACCTGGCTTGTTATGTCATATACTCGAGTGTATAAAATTATACACGCGATTAACATTTCGACGGGTTATAAGCAGGAAATGACTACCATTCAATTTTTTATTTCGGTAATACAAACCGAGTGATTTTTGAAATCGATAATAGTCATTTTTGCGCCAAGTTGGCTAGTCACCATGTCTTATACTTATGCAGAAACGAGTGGCAAATAATTTTATCGAATGATGGTGCAACTTTCTTGTTATATTACGCAATTATGTATTACACTTTCAAATGTACAAAATGAGACAAGAAGAAGAAGAAGAAGAAGAAGAAGAAGAAAAAACAGAATGAACAGGTTCGGTGCATTTTGTCAATGCAAAATTTTCTGAAAGATAGTCCGAAAGAAATGCGAACCGCGTGTAAATGTTTCAGACACCGAATGGTTTTTGTGTGAAATGAAATTTTAATTCTTTAAAAAAGGAATTAAAGTAGACTCGCGAATTTTCACTATTATTTACACGAATGTCGTTTTGACGCGAGTTAAATATTTATGCATATTAGTAGAAAGTGTGCTTCGATAATAGAATGCTAATTAAAACGTAAATATCACATGCAAAAATGTAGTCGGAAACAAGACGACGTATGTAATTGCAAATCCATTTGACGGGTAATTATGGACACATATAATTGTATATATACAATTTATTTGTACGTAATAGTAATAAAAAAAAGGTTCAAAGTTCCGTGTCTTACCGTTTTCCAGTAAGAATTTCTATCATTTGGATTTATTAAACAATCGGAAACATCTATTCCGTTCTCATATTTGCAACAGGCTTCTGGTATCTTGTGTGTTGAGTTTGTTTGAGCCTTGAAATCTTCGTAACTCTCCACTCCGCAGCAATGAAGCTGTTAAAAACGAACATTTTTATTGTGGTGTCATTTATATCATAAAACTTCAACCATTAATAACTTCAACTACTTGTTTTGTTTTCATGAATCTTATTACTTATTGTAATTTAATTAAATACAATTCATGTTAATTAATTTGATTAATATATATTGCATTATTTACAATCACGAATAGAAATCAAGAAGAATTACCTTAGTCATTATTCCGTTCCATACAACTGTGATAGTTTCAGGGTTTTCTCTGTCAATCTTGTAATACTGAATCGACTGTACTAAGAGATTTTGCAATTTCGATTGGGTCTAAAAATCAAAATTAAGTCAATTAATATTAAATTTATTGATCGAATAAAGGACGTATATACATTTTATTATCACATGAAAATGATGTTGTTCTGTATTTTATTAGCATACACAGATTATTGGCAGACTAAAATGAAAATGTCTAACAAACAATGTTACGTATATTTTGTATGAACCAGAAATATCGTACCACGTATACTATAATAAAATACGATTATAAAAATCTGATCCTCACTTTGTAATTTGATAGTAATTTAATCGCTCAGACTCTACAAGTGATTTTATAATAATTTTCATTAAATCATGTACCGTAACAACATAGCATTGTATTAACTTATTGCCGCTCCAGGCGACATTTGTCAAATACGTAAGTTTGTTTCAGTAACGCGTACGACTAACGTAATACGTGTAATATAAGCAAAATTGAAGAGAGCATGTAAATGTGATATAATAAATGTAGATTAAACTTAAACTGAAATGCAAAACTAATTTAACGTGAAAAAATAAAGATACAAAAAATACGATAAAAAACGCGAAATGCATTAATATTAATGAAAAAAAGATGAAGACGCGTTATTATACTAACATCGTTCAGTCCAAATGCCAGACCAGCTGCGACGCATTGCAGGACCAAAACTATCAGGATCAACACTCCATACTGGAAACACAAAATCAACCAATTAATTCGTTTGATTAGGACAAGTCAAAAATCGTGTTATGTTTGCTGATTTTAAACAACACACTTACCACGCAAAGTAAACATCGGGACTCGAACATTGCTCCGCAATATCCCAAAAAGCTTACGATAAACGTCAGCGCGCCCGTCAAAATAAATATGTAGCCGATCATTTGAATTACATCGTTGTGCGTATTATCCTGCAACAAGCAATATAAATCAGATTAGCTGGACAAAACTGGTTTTATGTTATCGTATAGCATCGTCCAAGTGTTTAATATTATTTTTCAAACAAATGTAAAATTTATTGAGAAAATAAACACATTCTTTAGTTAACTTTTAATTTAATTTGTTATTACATAGGCGTATTTAATTAGATATATACGTGGGAGTCAAAATATATGTAAATAAAACGATAAAACGTATATTAATATAATCGGTGTTAAATAATGATTTTCAATGGTAAAGTGGGATGGGTCGCGGCGACCTGTAGGAAAAATGTTTCTTTTATTTAATGAAGCATATCATTCGTGTATAAAGACGGTACACCATTTGTGTAAATCGAAACGCAAGTGCAGTGTTGGATTCGCATTGCGTAAGATAGGAGTACGAGGCAGGTGAGTTAAGTTTCAAAAGCTTGAAACTAATAGCGACGTTGTTTTTTTTGTTTTTCGATTTTTTTTTCCATTAATATGCCTTATAAAATTATTATTACGTTTTTAATAATAAATAACAAATTAAATATATATATAAGTATTAATTAATATTTCCTTTTATTGCGTTCACTTCAATCTAGGTTATTTTTAATTGTAAATATAATAATAATCGTTGTTTAATATAAGCACAGAAATTGAACATTAAGAAAACTTCTTGACCTATATATATTAATTTGTCCAACGTTAAATTACACAATTGGAGTTTCAACTCTACTTCAGATTAAAACCTACATGAATAGTTTACGTTTTTAATCGTCAACAAAAAATTTACATCTTTTAATTATACATACAAATTGAACGTAATATATTATATGCTTTACTATTCGTTGAAAATAACTTTTATTTCGTATAAAATTGCGCATCACTGCATTAAAATAATACTTAGATATCAATTTAAAGACGAAATTTTCGTAACCATTGCGTCGTCTTAATCAAGGAAGAATAATTATACGTCCGTTCCTTCATTACTTTATTATCAACGGGGTTTAGAGCGGTTTGCGCATAAGCAACAGCTATTCGCCGCGTAGAAAATTCTCCTGGCGGCCGCGCCGGTAACGCGAAACAACACTTTCATTTCTGACGTTACGGCGTCGCGCGGATGATTAGCAATTTTAAAATCTCAAGGATGATTAGGAATTCATTAACACGCTTCTATAAGAAAAGTTACCGACGCTTGAACATGTGTTACTCGTTGATGCACACGATTGAACATTCCATTAATTTTAGCTATTCGCGTTGTATTATTTATTATAAGTATGGTAACTCTATAATTTGGTTAACCAATGGATCAAGGCTAAATATCACTATGATTACTAAATTTAGAGTCGATTCAACTGAATATCTACCGATTAACCTTATAAACATTAGTTAAAACATTTATATACAAATGTATTCAAATTATTGTTTGAAAGAAAAAAATTCTATGATTATATTATCTGTAAATATTTGTTTAAGATAATTCGTCGGTAAAAAATAATATTCCTCACTATTTGAATTAAAATGTTAAGATTGAATGAAGATACGCTCAAGATAATAAACATATATGGGTTAAGTAAAGAATGCATTCTTTTGAAACACAATTACTTTAGCACATTTCGAAAAAAATTAATGTTTGAAACTTGGATTGTTCAAATAATAAATTTATAGGGTCACTGATTATACTGCTACTATTACTACAATATATATTTTATATATACTGTATATAGTTTCTATATATAAACGACAGTTTTTTTCTATAATTGACAAAGCTGTTTTATTTATTGTCAGTTGCAATATATTACGAATCGCTCACAAAAGGTAGATATTCACTGGTTAAAACGATGTTTGAAAATTATAATATAGCGTACTAAATTATTTCAAACTATAGTATATATAGAGAAATCATTGTAAATTATAATAATAACGGAAATTGTTTATGCCGAAATTAAATATTTTCAAAATATTCATTACTGAAATGATGAATGAGAAGTAAATTAAAAACCATAACCTATACTGAGACAAAATTTATAGTAAAAATGTTGTATAAAACACAGAGGTAATAAAAATTATAATGACACATTATAAAATTAAATCTATCAATTCTTTCTTAGCTTTATTTTATTTCATATGACAATCCATACACAATTTTAAAATGTGACATTACAATTTTTCTTACGTGTGTAGTATACAACATTTTCTTAATAATTTATTATAATTTATCATTTATCATATTAATTATTAATATTAATTATCAGAAAATAATTTATTATCCTTTAATTTACGTTTCGGTCAAATTTTTGTTATTAATTTAAATAAATATTTCAACAATTGTAATATTTTCCATAAACATTGTCGAGTTCTGATGAAGGCCTACACAAATTTTGGCCTAAACGTAAAATAAAGACTAATAAATTCTTTATATAATAAAACTTTTCGTTTTAGTTTTTCTGTTTTTACAAAATTGGCCATTAATATCTCCGATAAATTATATATGAAAAAACAGACGTTAACAAACAATACAACAATTTATTATAACATTTACTATCAAATTTGTCTTAATATATTATTTCCACATTTTTAAAAAGTAAATATAATAGTTAATAAAATAGATCCACTCATTTAAAATTTAATGACACAATGCAGTGTCTTTCACAACAAAGAAGATCTTGCATTCGCATTTAATAGGATTCATAATTGTAATTTAAATAACAAGATATTTTGATTGCAGAAGTAACACAGAGTCTCCCACGCACCGTTCTTACTATATCCAATCATCTCATCATCAACAAAGTTCCGATAGTAATTACGTCGCACTTGTTGTTCCCATATCATTAACATCGTCTTTTATACCACTGATATACTGCTCATTGATAGGAATATCCCAGATACGTCTGACCATCAATTTAAGCGCATGATTATTTTGCGCTTGAATATGTTCTCCCCTATTTTTAACTTGCAAAACGTCAATCACTTTTACAAACCCCAAGCGTTATTCCACGATGAATTTTAACGCTGCACAAAAAGGAAAAAATTGTAAAACTTTATATAAAAACATATATGTTTAATTGTAACGGCGAATCCATTATTTGAATTTGTTCAAAACGCAAATAATTTTAATGTTTGAAAATAATAATTTGCATTGCTCAACGGTCTGACCGTTAAATTTAAAATGTTCTCTAAATTCAGGTGCAATTTTAAGAAAAGTGAATCTAGTTTCTACCAAGTGATTGGCTAGTCAAACTAGTTAAGAGGTCTATCGACACTGGTAAACTAGTCAGCGTTAACGATCAAATGATTAAAATGGGCGGGACGTTTTGACGTAGATTTTGTTTAATGGAGTGAAAAGAAATTAAATAAGACGTATACTTGTAAGAAAAAGTCATTTGTTTACTTTGTAGTTGCCTATAT
>JABFQC010004321.1:0-12821 GCA_022817085.1 Psilanteris sp. ZL-2020
TAAACATTGCATCGATTTCCCTATATGTTTTACTGTGCTATAAATGTAATTTTTCTTTGTTGACACTCATCGTACACAATTATTGTTTTAGCACAATAATTTTTAATGGAAATTTTTCTCAGTGTATATATATATGATTCTCTACATAATTGTTATCTGAATGTAAATATAATAATTAAATATACTGACCCATTTAGTACGTTTTACAAAATGTTTACAAAATTGTATTAATGTAACAATACAATATAAGTACTAAATAGAATATTTAAAATATAACTCAAAAAGTAATACTATTTATATGTTCAAAAATGAACAGTATTAGCCTGTAGAAATTTATTTCCTAAATAAGCCATAAAATTTACGTCCATAATTTTATCAACGATTAATATACCTCACGTAAGTAACTATATCAGTTCAAATATTCAGTGTTAATTAATAATGATGTTTCATTTGGAACAATTTAAATGACAAAAATAATCTTCGTATAGTGATCCCAAGCGAATAATTAATAATACAAATAGAGCCATAAAAGAAATACAATGCGTTATATCCTCTCCGAGGTTAATATTGTTTGCAAAAATTTAGTTGCCTCACTAAGTATTTACGTATTCTCTACTCAATATCATTTACGTTCACAATGTGTGGATATTAGTGATTGGAATTATTCCTACTTAATATACAAATTTAACGGCATTTCGTTTTACCTCTCGGCATGCGCTACTCAAACAGATATCATTTACCGCAAATATTGTGTCGTTCCATTGAATTATCCCTGACCTTCTTATTATTTAAATCAATTAAAAATCATTACAGAGGAGAAAGTATGTTTATATTTCACAAAAAACTTGAATATTTTTATATCGATGACTAATATCAACTATTATCGATTTTATCCAAGCTTATTTCATATAAAATTGAAAGTTTACAAAATTCATTTTAAGCGTATTAAATGTGATTTTATATATTTTTTTACATTTTTGTAGTACAATAGAAGTTCAGTTTTTGTTAAAACAGAAACTCATGACATGCATTGAATGTATAATAAATAAGAAAAGATATTTATATTTATTTGTAATGAAAAGGCGCAAGTAGGCCACTGGACATTTGTTTTATTCGTAGGAATTGATTTGATCGCGCAGTAAATAATGCTAGAAATTGAATAACAATAAGATAAAATTATTCACGACGTGTAAGCGTACAGACAGATATTTCTATAAATATGCAATAATTGTGACGATATTCGAAATGTTTTGGATGAATTGTTGGAAAATTACTTGGCAAATTTAGGGTTGCGAAAGCAGAAGATTCGAAACTTATAATTGTACCTCCGAAAACAAAAACTTCGGACTTTTATACATTGAGCTATTTTTCGCCTGTAAATTTGTTGTCGAGTGTATAACTACGTGTAATTTGCAGCGCGATATATGAAAAGCGTCCCCTTTATCAAGCAACGCTCGCGCATTCATGTGACACAACATGCACGAAATACCCGATTGCTATTGTAATTTTTACAACGTTTTTCCTGTACACAGAAAAAAGGAGAAACATAAATCTTCACCGCTAACCATCGCATTACACGGCAGGCGGTAACAATAAGGAAATAACAATGGCCGACAATGTTGTTTGCGACAGCAATTGTATAAGCATATCCTATCTACGTGCTCGTGTACAAGCAGAGTATTGTACCAGTATCGAGAATATCGTTCGGTACATTGTACGCGCGCCAGGCTCGGTGCATTGTTTTGCAATATTTCGTGTACTAATTGGTCCGCAAATCGCCGTTTTCTAAAACTAAAAACCACTGTGTGCTTTGGTATTCAGAAGCTTTAATGGTCCTCCGACTGCGTACACCTACTTTGGTCGATTGGACGCACACTCGTCGCCGACACTGTAGGTACAATGACTGACTCAGACTACTGAAGTCATCAAAAGAAAAGTCGAAGAAAAGTCGGCCTCGGCGCTCAGTTGAATTAATTAAGCGTCAGCCCGACGTTAAAAAGCTTTACAAACGATTTCGAATAACACAAGGGCCTGCTTCTAAATCTAGTTCACCTTCTTAAATCGCTCCTTTTTTTCCACGCTTTTGTGTCAGTCTATACGTGTGTGTTTTTCACTGTTCTTGGCCGCAATGTTAATTTCGGTTGTCGCTACTTGAAATATTTAATCTGTGAATGTTTAAACGCAGCCGGGATTGATTCTTTGAGCTTTAAACAGATATATTCCTACAATCGTGAAAATACTTTACGTTTTATGTTTGCGTTATTTACAAACATTATATCACTTTAGAATGCAAATTTTAATGTTTTTGATTTGAATTTAAAAACGAGTAATTTTAAACATATAAATTTATACCAAAGACAAATATAAAAGTATAAACTGGAATATGATATGCTTTTACAGTACCAAAATTATAGATAACTTAAAAACAAATGAAAATACATTATTTTTATATTAAAGTTTCATGCCAACGACGTTAATAAATGGTGAACGCAATACATAAACATATTTATATGTAGATATACATATATTTCCGATATATATATTAAATTTATTGAAATTAAATTGCCCGCATCTTTCATAATTAATAAAATGTTTAAGAATATTATGTGTTCCAATTCTTTTAAATTGAGTCCACTGCAGGAACTTCAATTGATGTAAAATTATATCCAATCTGCACTATGATTAATTAAATATATAACAGTATAAATAAATTTTACTTAATAATCGTTTCTTCCTTTATTAAGTATAAAGTGATCAATTATTATATAAACAAATGAACATATATTCTTCAATTCATATTTATAAAGTTCACAATTTTTGTACTGTTAATTTGATTAAACAATCAAATAATCGTTATTTGAAATTTCTATACTAAATTATTCTATTGTATTACAATCCTATAAATACTTTACTATTCTAGTAAAAATATTTACATTATTGACTTGTTTATATCTTTTTTCGTATGAGTATACTACTTTTCAAAATATATTTTACGTGTACATGTAATAATTTATTTATTTATTATAAAATACAATTTAATTGATTCAAGCTTTTTTTATATCACTTTTATCTGATGAATGTTATATCCAGATAAATATCCAGAAATACTGGAATTTTAAAAATACGCCACCGATCTATATTTGTACATAGCGATGAAGATCTCTTACCACTCCAAAAGTTGTTATCGCTACACTCTGAACTGCGAAAAGCAGCACGGTTTTAGTTACTGTGACTAGTACTATTATACTTATAATTTGAATTAGCTTCAAATCTTAATGATCTTTTTATAACACGATTAAAAAATTAAAAACCAGCCAGAGTTGTTCAAGAAATACTATAAAAAGATATAATATATTAAAGTTAAAATTATATATGAAATAGCGTTACTTTATGTTTATAAATATTTTAATGCGTTAATTTATATATATTTAATTGACAACTGTATATTTATTCAGATAATTGTAATAACGAATATAAAGTTTATCTAGATAAAATGATACTTTCTCATATATCATACAATATAAGATAAAAATTCTACTTGAAATGTATAATTAAATTTATTTATATACAATTAAAAGTTCGCGCATTTGTATTATAGAATTAAATTATAATTTTCAGCTTGATCAATTTATGAAATATAACTAATCAATCTATATATACTTATAATATATAATAATAGAACTTATATACATCCTCATCTCTTTATGTAAAAATATATCATAAATTTGCGTAGCTTTTATACTATATATACGCATTTATAATGTATAGAAAAATATAAAAAATGCCCATACTCAAAAATATATAAATGAATATTATTTATATACATTATATATATAAGAAATTATAACATAAGATGAATTAAAAATATTAACAACTATAATTTCGAATTTGATCGCAAACTCGGAATTGTATGAAAATAAAATAAATAAAACGTCCTAGATGATTGCAGTGATATGAAAATAGAACCAAGATTCATGAGAAAAGTAGAAACATTAATCGGATCAGATGTAGAACAGAATTTAAATATGTTCAAATTTCATTCTAGGCTTAACGTATTTTGTGTTCACAATTCATTGGAAGAAAGGTGATAGGATAGATAAAAACATTCATTATCCAAACATTTATCTTACACGCCTACGTGATTTTGCGAGATAATTTCAATGCAAGCGATCTGACGTTTATGAAACATACATGTAATTCTATATGTATATAAAACAAATTGTTAAACATATATAAACATACAATAATATTGTTTTACTCCCATATCGATACACTCGACCTAATAAACTATTCACTCAAGTTGTTAAACTTGAAATTTTAAAAGTTGATGTAATACAATTGTACACTAACTTCTAGAAACAGAAAATTAATAACAAAGTTGGTTGAGACAGTGCGAATGGACCGACCCATATTTACGAGGTCGAGTGATGAACACGTGCGCGTATTAGCTTAGGACGACAAGTTGCAAATTTTGTTTGCAACTTTCGTTCGGGAACAGATAAATAAATGGATGTTCCGTGACAGGATGTTTGACGAATATGACGGAGGTTAAGGGTGGGGCATATAGGTTAGCCATGACTGCAAAATGCCATATACCGATGGTCCGTCGCGATAGTAAATCAATTAGCTTGGATTGTAAATAAATCACCATTTTACAACTCCGGTTCTAGCGACATTCCAATGAAATTTATCGTTCATTTTCATCCGCTGCGTTTCGCGTGGAACAATGCGCACGGCTGCTGACGATCCATCCTTTTAAATCGAACGCTCATCATAAAGTCCACGTCGACCAATACGACGATAAGCGTGGCCAGCTATAACCAATTGTCGAAACTGTCGGATTCCATTTAGTCTTTTCGCAGGATACGGCTCGCTTCGAAATTACGACATTCATTAACATATTTGTTTTGTGTTTCGATCCGTTTCTAGTAACGAACGTTGATTAACTTTCATTCGGTTTTAAATTAACAGTAATTGTTCAGAATAAAAATTATCTACTACAATATATTTTGCAGTTACAGTGTAACTACAATAAATGTTGAAATAATAAGTATAGTTATTATATTTAAAGCTGAATTTAGTTACACCATTTAAAGATTTTAAATTTATGAACTCAGTGGTTTTTTTATAATTTTTTCATATGTATTTATATTTTCCAATTTAGTGAATTTGACACGGTTGAAAAACCACAGTTTAATTTGATTATCAAACATTTATTTCATTTTAAACATATGATTAGTTTATATCAATTGTCAGCCAGAATGAGTTGATAAATATTCCGTTATCGCGTTGACTATAATTTATTTCATCCATTGGATTCCTATGTTTTTCACATTCTACGATATAAGATTTTTCTTTTCCTTATTTAATGAAATATTAATAAATATCGATTAGTAAATGATATATATTAAAGAAAAAAACAGTGAAAGTTTATTACATTCTGTATACTTATCTGTGCCTACGATACTATGTTTCACAGTTTATGTATCTGTACTCTGTATTTATTTATTAATAAATAATCCATGCGGTCTATCAATCGTATTTAGAATTATCAGCACATGCGTTTAATATTTATCATGAAAGAAAACTATAGTAAAACTCAGGAATAATCTTATTAAAAGATATAAATAATTAAATACGTATATAAATGTGTAAGTAAGTTTTAATGTTAAATTCTGCTCATTTAAAACCACCAAATTTATAAACTTATTTTAATTTACAGTTTAAAATAAAAAACAGAGTAAATTTATAGAATCAAATTGTCACTCGACTTTTGATAGTTTTAATTTCAAGAATTCAATTTTTTCAATATTTTATTTTAAAATTCGAGAAACGATCTTCAAATATTTTCCACAGGATGATTCTTGATATTTTGAATCAAAAGCTTTTCTAATACCGAGTCTAACTTTAACTTTAACATGAAACGATATTTTAAATGAAAATATTTTCAATATAAAATTTAATAATAAAATTGGCGGATAAACAAAAAAATTAAATCAACGATCGGTTTGAACTGAAATATAAAAAAGTCAAATATTTATTCGTTCGTAGTAAAATCAATGTTTTTAATTTTCTATATAAAGATAAAAATTGCATTTGAGGTAATTTAAAAAATATCTACGAGCTTTCTTCGGAACCGCAACTAAATTATATAAGTAGTCTATCTTTACGTGAATTATGAATACTCTTCGCACGATCAATATCCAGTACATCCATGTTACAGCTGCTTTTATATTTTAAGTTATGATAAGAGATCAGTAAAAAATTTATCTGTCGTAACTTTTAAAGCCTGCATGATACAAGTTCATAAGAATACGAAGTAACACGATTTCGTAGATATGATAAGAAAACCTACTTGGTTGTTGCAAAGAGATGAAGCAAGTATTTCAGCAGCATGTGAATGACCGGTATTAAACCCTCGTAATACAATTTTGTCGTTTTTATACGTTTATTTTGAAATTTGCAGCCGCAAGAACCGCGCGCGTTTACACATTTGATATCGGACGACTTTAAATTGTCCGGGCACATAAATCATCACGGGTCATCTGTATTCAGTCGCGAAATAAAATTCATGTCCTGCGACTGGGTCGCCACCATAATATTTCATTTATCGTTAATAAAGCGGTGAATTAGCCACACGCAAATACGCAATGCGTACGATATTTGTTTATCCGGGAGTTTTCAATTTGATGTTATCACAAAATTGGTCGTTAAAAGCGAGCCTTCTATTTTCTCACGTGACGGGCCAGACAATGTGGATATGAAGTTACGAAAGTGTCGGAAGGTGTAATTTCGATTTACCGGAGGTTTAATCGAAACGACTAGCGCACGACAAATAGTTTACGAGCGGCAACATATTTTGCGAAAGGAATTTTATAAAAATGAACAATAATTAATGTAAATTCTCCCGCCACTTTATACGGTTTGCAATCCATTTTGTATCCGCCACAATTGTTTAACTACAAATTGCGATCGTCATTCAAACGTATAATTTATTGTCATTTTTATAACAAATATACACTGAGAGAAATAAATGACGAAATATTACTATCTCTATCATTAAATCGGAACCATAATAGAACAAACATAATATTTACTATTTTTAAAAGTCATATTCTGATAAAGTAGTATTTTTCTATGTAAAACTTACTTTTTTCCTTTAAAAACAATAAATATTATTCTTTTTTCTCTTATAATTCCGAATTAAGGATATAAATAGTAATTTTTCGTAATTATATCCATAATCGCAAAAAATTGCTCGAGGTTAATATACACTAACAAGTAAGTGTTCGCTGCTGTCATAAGATATTGCTCGGTGTTTCATCGAACACGCTAATGCAAATATAGAAACATATCTCTTACATTATATGTAATTCGTGCCGAAATCGAGTCTTGTTAAATTGTGACATTTATTCGTACTATGCAATTTAAATTGTATTTCGAGGCTTGAACAAGGTTTGTATTGAACTATTCAATAATCGAACCTCGTAAAGAGCATGCGCCGAAAGCAATTGAACGTGATCGAACAAATACTCGTTCGTTTTGTCTCTTGGGATTATGAACGACAATTGTCTTACTACGATGCTTCGAGTTTTTAAAATAAAATACACATATGTCTACACAGTATTAAAGTTACCATAACATGAATCAACTGAAGGTGAACATTTTGCTAAGCAATTTTGTTAATCCATATGTATATCACACTTTTCAAGGCCATTACTTTGTAAAGTGACATATTATTGGCTAATATTAATTTTCATATAATCATTGATTGCTACAACGGTGACAACAACGTTTTATTGTAAAAAATATAATACTTACATCAACTATGTTATTTATCTATCGTTACTTTCATTATTTTGAATAAATTGTAAAAAATTATCGTATATATGCGCGCGGGTGTGTGTGTGTAACATCTGAAAAATCTTTCATCTAGTCTATAATTACAATTTTCTACCAGTAATGGAGTTTTTTAGTAAAAATAAACGTAACTTCATTTATAAATTAATATTATATGTGTTATTATTTAAAATTTTGATCGATTCAATATAAGAAACGTAAGATTTAGTTTAAGTATTGATTTGTAAAAAAATGAATAAGTTCTTATAGCATTTTGAAAAGTAAACATTTACAATTACAGAAGTTATTTTGAAGAATTCTTTTTATGCCAAGGCGCATGTGACGTGAAAAGCTGTTACATAAATGAAAAAAAGAACAAATAAAAATAAGTAAAAGAAATCTAGAAGACGAAGCCAACTTGACCAATATTCAAGCAGAAAAAATGAATCCTTATCCACGTCGAATAAGCAAAAAATTCTTTCATATTAGTTTTGTTGAAAAAATGCAAAAGTAATGTTTAAACACTTATATTTAAAACTTGTGTAATAAAGACAACATGCACACATTTAATATCCGTTATAAAAAGATTTAACAGAAGCATATATATTTAGTGTTATACGAAATAGAAAAATTCATATCTTCTGAAATATATTTACGCTCTCGTGAATTCATGACAAGAAAATGATTGAATTGGTTTGCAAAAATACGAATATCAAATTTTTCTTATCTACAAATAATTAAGCAAATTCATCGCGTTATCATTTGTGTGTGTATTTTTTGTCTTACATTCATAAACATTTCGAAATTTGCATGAAAAATGTTACGTTTAATCAAACCATTTTATTGACACACGAGCACAAATATTTTCACGAAGCCAAATACTTTTTTGCAAAAAAAGCATGAAAAAGTAAAGAAAAAATCCAAGCAAAAAGTATTTGTCAACTGAAAAAATGCGAAAAAAATTGATTCCGTTTATTTAACAACTCCCGTGTATTTGTCGATAGAAATAATGAAGTTTTGACGTTAAATTGGGCCTTTTACGGAACCTTTTTTACATACACCTATCGTTGCAACATTGTAATGGAAATGTTTGCCCGGTATTCTCTTGCCAATCACTAGTTCCGGGGCAAACATTTATCGAGGCCCGCGGCCTCGGCAGCGAGGCAAATAAAAAGAAACGAAATACGAGAAAATAAAATATATCGACTAGGATATAACTCGCTGGTAAAACCTCTTTCTTAGAATCCGTATTTCGGTCATTCAATCACCAATTTTTTGTTTCTACTTTATTTTTTCGTTCGTTGAATCGTTGTTACGGTTGCGAATACGTGATTTCTCTTTCTCTTTCTCCACCGACAGAACATAATTCGCCCGTCGTTAATACAATTTTCATGTTTGTTCTTTGGATTTGTCGTTTATTTTTCGGTCGATGTTTTTATTTAGATATTTCTATTCGTTAAAAAAACACGAAGAAAAACAAATCTATTCCTTTGACGGTGATTAGATATTTAACATTCGAAAGTAATCTTAATAACTGGAAGGTTGTCTCTTTTTAACTTAAATAGAAAAGTTTGATCTTTACACACGTTAAATGATATTAAACATTCGGTCCTACAATCGGAGGTACGAATAATTGCATCTGTTAGAGTAAAAGACGTATATTTAAGTAAGAAAAGTATTTACGAATACTTCACTGCTAGAAAAAAGTGTCTTAAATGTAACTTTTTTAAGACACTAAGTGATTTATTTATGTTAGCAGCTGTCTTAATACATGATATTACGCATTTGATTAAGACACTTAGACATCTTGATTAAGTCATTTTGTGTCTTAAATAAGACTCATATATTATATATTATTAGCAGTGTTGTGAAGGTGCTCAGAGGTAGATATCGTATTAAAAAATTAAAAAAAATGTTCTTCTAATTTGAATAAATGGATTTGTCTCTATCCTGTTTTAATAACTTAAGAAAATTACGAAAAATTTGGCATTTTATGATCTACATATATATGTTATACTTTAAATAAGGTTAAAACTTAAAATACATAGCAGGTAATAAAATAAATGTATACAATTATATATATAGATATTTGAACAAAATTTAAGAATTATCCTAGTAATTCGATTAATATATATTTTGAATAGATTTTTAATAAATTTTCAAATTAATATAATATAATATATTAATATTATATTGAAAATATAGTGAGAATATATGATCCATATATTAATCAAATTACTAGGGTAATCAGGTGAGACTCCAAGAGGATATTAATGTATAAATAAATCAATTGATAAAAAGCAGATTGGAATAATTTAATTAAATAATAAAATTCTGACGCTCCTCTAACATATCGAAAAAATAGAAATATGTGTACCCAAGTCGAAATCGAGACCCTGATTTGCATCTCGAAATTTCTAAAATTTCTCATTTAAGTTCTATAAGGGATTCAAAACCGGGTCTAATCTATATATTTAACACTCTTTTGATAACTTGTTTGCTTTATTTGTTATATTGATTTATATTTTTAATTTACAGATAAACATCTCTAAATATATTAGTCCACATCTTTAATATTAGCATTTTGTTAAATTTTATGAATATATATAATATTATGTTTATATAATGTTCTTTTTTAAGTTTTTTTTTATTTCCTTCAATTTGCTTGAGCCTGCTTGAATCTCTTAGAACGTAACTGGGAAATTTTAGACATTTCGAGGTTCAAATCAGGGTCTAAAAACTCAGATTATATTAAATTAGAACCTGCTTTAAAGCTATAAGCTCCTAATTTGAAACTATTTTTGAGGTTCAAAACAGATATAAAATTGTTTGAACATGAAAATTAATTGTACGTCGAATAATCAACATATAAATGTCAAAAATAGTAAGATGCATTTGATAAGTAAAGATTCGTATGTAATTGAAAATGAAATTATAAAATATGACTTATCATTTAATTCAGTGTATATTGTAGTGAAATATATTATTACACAAAGAATGAATTAGAATTATTACCGTTAAGTTCAGTTAAATTAACTGTGAGATTCAGATTTTTTTAAAATAACTATATAGTTTTAAATTATAATATAGGGAAAACTGACATTTTTAACTGAAACAATTGAAAAGTCAGTAAAATTGACTGAATTTGTTAATTCAAATGTCATAATTGGCTGTCATGTTGTATCAAAATATCCCATGCAGAAATTGCCGACGTTGAATGAAATTATTCGTCGGACTAATATTGGAACCATGTCGTCAAACAGTGGTTGGTTAACAACATTGGGACGACGTCGGTTTAACGTTGTTATTTAACGTCAGCTTCAATGTTTGGCATGTGGTGTGTTTAAAATAAATATATTATTTAAACAGATCGTCGTTGGTGTACAACATTGGTACTATTTTGGCACATAACGTTGGTACGACGTTGGCACACGACGTAGGGGTGGTGTTTCAAGCTGACATAAAATATGACGTTGTTAAACAATGTCGTACATGCCTTTTCCGACGTTATGTCGACGTTGGGCCGACGGTACATTTCTGCATTGCATCTGATCTTTTCAGTTGGGGTAACTGATTTTTTTCAGTCATGACTTACTTTACTGAAAGCTCAGTTAAATCTATTATATACTATTTTTTCTCTGATTGTATAAACATATACATTTTAATTATTTTATAAAATTTTTTATAATGTGTATAATTAAGTGAAAGCTGGCAAAATAAATAAATAACAAGATATTTTATGTATAAAAAATGCGGCATTTTAAAATATTTTAGTATAAATTTGTAATGCAAGTTTTCATGTTTATATGGATTATTTCTAATGTTTATGCTTTATTTGATTAGCCTGCAAATAAATTACAACAACAATGTAGATATGAATCAAATTATTTTTATATGTTAATTGGAGAAATCTTTCAAGAAAACTTCGTAGCATACTCGAAACTTTGTCCAAACGTTTATTTTGTCTTTGATGAAATATAACCATTAATTTGGAGCGCTAAACTACATTTGCTTATTCTTTACGCTCCGGCGATTCAGAAACGAGATGCAATATGACGGAAAGAGAGAAATATTACAATGAACACGGAGCTTTTTGCCATAAGCGCGTATATGTGGCAGCTGCTTTTATAACGCGTACACGCCCGTGTGTTTCAACGTCCTGTGTTTATCATCGTGAAAAAAGAACATTGGAGTTAATGTTATATCGAAAACTTTGTTTTACTCGTTATTACGTCAGCTAAAATTATACCGAATGTAATATGCATTGGTTTATTTCAGAAAAGAAATATTGCTTTTATCAAAATTATATCTGACAAAAATAAAACTATAATGTTGAATACAAATTATTATTTCATTAAACAGAAGTAACGTCGTTTAACATATTTTATAACGTTCTTACAATTTTGATTATTTTTTACAAATTAAAACAAAAAACCCATGCAGAAATTACCCATGCTTATAAGACTTTACAATTGACACGGTATAGTTACAACATTCGCAACCTATGTCGACAAACCAACATCCAACCAACGTCGAATCAACTTTCACGTTCGACCAATCTACGTTGATTCAACTCAGTTAGCCTACGGTGGAACAATACATTGTGCCAAGATCAGTATAACGTTGGGTATTATAGATTTATTCCCATACAGAAATTATCGACGTTGAATGAAATTATTTATGTAATTCCTTAAAAGCAGATTGATTAGCTTCGTCGGGCCAACGTTGGACTGACATCGGAATATACGTTAAAGCTGCCCATGTAGAAATTTCCGACTTGACCAGTTGATTCAACGTTGAAATAAGGTTGTTTTCGCGACGTCAATACACGACATAGTATTGACGTTTAAAAATGTGTAATATCAATGTAGTCCCGACTTTTTATAATAACGTTGGTATCATTGTTATCCCGACATTATCACAACGTTGTCTGTAACGTAGAATGATAATGTCGTTACAGCGTTGTGTGCATATTCAATTCA
>JABFQC010004322.1:0-12821 GCA_022817085.1 Psilanteris sp. ZL-2020
ATGTTAAAGCGCGTAAAAAAAGCCTTAAAACAAGTGTTTTAATTTAATAACACTATCCAAAAGAATGAATATTTATACTTTTTAGAATAAAAATAAAAAAAATATAAAAAAAAAACATAAACAACACGATTATCCATTTAAATCCGAAAATTAATTCCTTTAAATAAGCATCCATGTACATGAAATGAATCCAATTAGATTACACTTTTAACGCGTATTCAAAGACGAAATACGAACGAGTCGAGTCCGATAGAGACGCGCGCGTGAAATATAAACGTTTTGGTTGACAGAAAGATATCAACAAAGTCACGTGTCCCAGTCAATTTTGATTATCATTCCGGGGCTAATTTTGCGGAATTTAGTCGTGGTCTTGTTTTAGAAAACGCGTCTTGTCTCATATCCAGTTCGATCGTTCTGCGTTCGACCTAATCTCGCAGAGCCGTGCGACGTCGCTTTGCCAAACGAAAGCGAGAAGCGGTCAGTAATTTGTTATTTCGTCGTGACGACGAATTGTCGAACGAACACAGGAACATGCGAGTGCCCGAATTGAAACGAGCGAAACGAAACGAAATCACACACATATATATATATCGTACAAAATAGTTTGAGTACACGAATAGACAAAGGAATAATGTCAGTGTCGGCACGACGCTGCCTCGGTCGGTCGCTCGTTCTTACGCGCGTCAAATTTGCTATTTCCATTGCAATTCAATACCGACGAGCAATTTGCGCTATGCGATATCCCGTGACCGAGACAGTTCGCGTTTCAAGTCGCGTCAACGCTGGGTTATGTAAAACATAATTGCGATTCGCGATACTCGGCGCAAGATTATTATTGGTATTTCGAACTTGGCGTGCTTTTCTTTCTCAAATATTCGCCGCGTTCTCAATCGGTTACGGGTTTTTCCGGGCGTAAATTTATTAATTTAATTACACCATTGTACTGATTTTTGTTTCGCGTTTATTGTTCCTTCGTGGCTTGCCTTTCGGTTGGAGCGAAAATGTCGAGTAGAGGAGTCAACACGGACGAAACACCGTACTTGAGTTTGTTAATTCCGCCGAATTTGTTCATTGACGATGACGCAGGTATTTATAGCGCGAAAGACTGCGGAAGTGGGTTTTGTTGAAAACTGTGTTTTGAGGAGAGATTGAATGGATTGCGTTGAGACATAATAAATATACGTTAGCGGTTTATGAAGCGAGAATTGTGTCGGTGTGTACTAAATTTTTGGAAAAGTCGTCAGCTGGAAGTAGATAATAAGTTATTCGAATTGCAAAATAGATTTCATTCATTCGTTGTATCGTGTGTTAATTGAATTTCGCAAACTATCGACAAATAAGGATACAAATTAATGAGGTTTGGATAAAAATATAGGTACTTGAAATATGAATTTGGATATTCAAGTTTTCAAGTGATTTTCGAGTCGTATTTAATTTTGTAGAATTATTTAAAATTGTTAAAAGAAATATTTGTTTTGATACGTATGTATAATGGTTCATATATTTTGAAAAAAATAAAAATATTGTAAAACATAACATTACAATTATATAACAAAATATTATATAATATAGTATTAACAATTTACTATATAAAGAATATATATATATATATATATATATATATATATAAGGTATAAACTTAGAAAATGTTTTCACTATTTTTCAACTAACTAAAAGTAATCAGCATGTTATCAACTATATATTACAACGTCTCTGTTTCAGCTTTGTATGAATCTTTGATCCATTGTTATCTTTCCAAAAAAAAAAAAAAATTCTCTGTTCATACATCGGCTTTAGAATCGCGATTGTAACGCTGAATATCAGAAAGTCGTGAAGTGTCTTCTATGCAAATTTTTGTTTAAACCAGAGAAGTTGCGAGTATAATATTAATAAGAGATAAAAGCATAAGTTTGATTAAAAAATAAATCTTCAGTAGACATTTTTTTTAATTATCGTTGCTCTTGTTCTTATAAATAATACAAATCTTAAATTCTTAAATCTTTTGAGCGCCACTCTTGTACGCTCTAACGGTAACATTTAACTTTTTAAATGTACGTCTTGATTCAAAATTGTGCAAAAAATTCTCATTCTACAAATTTAAAATAAAATCTTGATTATTTCAAGTACGGTTAGACACTATTACAAAATTCTTTCAAATTCATTATTTACGTCAAATTCTATGTATCATATGTTCGTACACGGAGAAAACATATATCCAACTATTTACTATATAATATATTAAATTTTTGAATGTGCACAATATTATTTTCAACTCATGTAGAAATTTTTAATATATGATATAGTAATGTTTATAACATTTTAAAGTATATATTACTTTTAATATATTATATAGTAAATGTTAAATATGTTTTCTCCGTGTAACATTTATTTACTATTGAGGGGTGAGGAGGAAGAACACTTGCATTACTACTTTTTTGTTTTCATTTTGTAAGTATAAAAATATTATTATTTATATTAATACTATTAAATTATAAATTCGATGGATAAGCAATTTGATTAAAGGTAAAATGTAATAATAACCCAAAGTTGTTTAAAAAAAAACAAAATTATCGTAAGTTATTTTTAAAATATCAAATTGCAAAATATCAAATCATGACATTACGAGTTTTAAAGATTATTCGAAAAATGAAAAAATGACGTGTGTTATCAAGCAGCGTGTTTGCGTATCGAAGATAGGTATGCAAAGAATAGAACTAAAAATGTTACCGTGCAAACCGATAGATGACGAAGTGTCACCTTTTGTCTCCCTCGCGGACATCGATAAACAAATTGCTCCTATTTAAAGCTTAGAATGGCTAAAAATAAATGCGAAGTTGTGTTTTCTTTGTCACGATTTCTATTATACATCTATTTTTGACACGTGTCTTCTACCTGCAAATATAACTCTCAGACGACGAGGCACGTTGAAATGTTCGCGTTTCCTTTATCTTAATTAATGCGAGCAATTTTTTAACGTCTTAATTGGATTATAATATATTTTGTGTATTGCAATTTAATTACAATAGCCTTACAATTTTTTGTTTGAACAAATATTATCTACCGACTAATTAAATCGTGCAAAAATGTTTTTCTTTTCGTATAACTTTTTGTAACGAATTTTTACGTTCAATTAATGACTGTTTGGATTAATTAATCAGCACGTATTTATGTTTGCATTTTAATGCATTTGATGTATTATTTTTATCCTTATTAAATGTGATTATTAATTTAATTTTATACAAATTATAATTAATGTGTAAAACAGAAATAAATAAATAAAACTTACTACTTCGATTAATTACAGAAAACTTTTATAAATTATGTAATACAATTTTTTAAATGCGAAATTTTTGTTTTGTTATAGGAAGTGAGAGTCCTGTTTATGGCCTAGAGGGGGGTGGTAATTCCGGGAATTACAGGATGGCTCCTAATGAATTACCTAACGAAATTTCAGCGCCATACGAAGTGCCTCAATTTCCCATTGAGCAAATTGAAAAGAAGCTGCTTATCCAGAGGCAACTGACGGTCAAGTAAGTATATTTGTGCTTTAGGGATAATATTGTAATTTGAAGATGAAGTCGCTTAAAATTAAACAAAGAATATTTAAGTATAAAAATCAGTACTTTAAAATTTAAAAATTGATTTTTAACATAAAATTTGGAGTACGTTGATTTTATATATATATGAATAATACTTTAATTTATTTATTATTTCTTACTATATATCTTATTTACTACATATAGTTCTTTATATACCCTAGTAGAAATTTGTTTATTATCTTGTGAGTTACTAGAGATTTTGTATATAAAATTTCTTGTAACTCGCGAGTTATTTGACAAATTTCTACTTGGGATTTATTATTATATATATTATTTTTTAAATTACTTTGGTGTTTGAAACACTTAATGTAGAATTTTATTTTTTAGCGCATAATAATCTTTTTTACATCTTTTTTTATATACATAATATTACAATTAATAATTTATATATATATTATATATTCAACATATAATCGATTTAAAGGAATTTATTAAGGAATATATAAAGCAATTTATCTCACTTATACATGTATACATAATAAAAATATGCATTTTAAGTAAGGCAAATAGATTGCAAAACTAATAAACATTTTTGAAATTATATATAGATGATATTTGTTTAATTCATTCTTAATCTTCATTTTCAAAGTGCAATAATGTTGCCGTTAACACTTATTTGATTCAAATGCAATTGAATTCGCCAGCAATCTTATATTCAATCAAACTAATTTGCATAATTTGCACGTTTAATTTTATTTTAGATTCGACGACAAATTATACAATACTTGGTTTTGGATTTCACAACACTGGTATACACTTTTTCTGACACTGTTTTACAAATCTGTTGGAAAATTATTTATAGAATCATTTACACTCACGAACATGCACAATATTGAACAGTTACTGATGGATGATGCAGTCAAATGTCTACACTTGCTATATAGACATGCACAAACACTTTTACTTTTTTAATATTATTTTTTAATTATTTTATAATGTAATAATATTATAGGAATAAAATCCTGGGTGAAAAATTTAATTTTCATATGTATTACTTTCATAGCAGTTTGACGGTATGAATATGTGACGATAATACCGTTAAACTACATCGAAAGTACTATATGTCAAAAGCAGGGATATATTTATATAATATTATAATATTATTAAAAAATTACTTGATTATTTTCATTTACATTATTGCAAAGTGTATGATGGTTTGTAAATAGATTGAACAAAATATTATATTTAAATTGTTTATATATGTTTATAATTGTGTCGAAGTAAGGAAGAACACTGTTAAAATACATTGTCTTACATGCAACTTTGTGAAGTCATCAAATGTCTTAATACGAGACACTTTGATTAAGACAGTTTGTGTCTGGAATGAGTCACATGTATGACATACTTTTAATAGTGTAAGTACAATGAGAAAGTAATATAAAAAAATGACGATATCAGTAGAAAACGTGGGATATTTCAATAAATAGTATAAAAAGTACTATAACACAATGGTATACATTTTTTTAAAATATTTATACAGTTAACACATTGTGTAGTAATTTTTATCTTTTTACGAGAATATCATACTTTTGCAATTTATATTGCATTTTTTTTAATATAATCTTTCTCCGTGTATACAAAAAATTATGTTAATCGTTATTACAAATACTTTACATATATCTGTTTATTTATATTTATATATTATGAATATGTAAATATTTATACACACAATGAGTATATAAACATATTTGTTTACTTCATTCATTTTATTATCACAACACATACACTTACATTACACGTGCAAACATATGATATGATGAGAAATAATTTTGATACAAATTTGAATCGATATAAACATCCACGAAATACTATTGTGTGACTTTCTTGGATATATATATCGTTGTAATAATTGTATTCGAAATGGCATTTTTTATGATGAAATATTCAGTAATTGTATTGTGTGATATCATTTTTCATATTATACTTGCATTTTATAGATAATTTATAATATTACAAGTTTGTATTATTGATTTTAAATTGTATACCTTTTAAAAAGTTATACTTTAATTGCAATATATAAAAATTATTTAATTGAATATAAGAATATTAGAAATTACTACATAAAGATTTTCAATTTATAACTTATCAACTTTGATAAGTTGAGGGCAAATCAGTAACATTATAATGGAAAGAATATTAATATTTCAGTACAAGTAGCCTAAATATGGATAATTATATTGAATGTATTTATATATACTATACTGATACAATAGAATATAATAGTATAAATTATTTTGCTTTTAAAAGTCTTTGTACATAAAATTTTATCTTTCAGCTTCTTTTTCTCGTGTAAATAACTTTTTATTGTTTAATACTTATATTTTGACATCTGTAGCGTAGTAATGTGTTTAATATTGTTATAATATTCGTATTTTGAATGCTATTCTAATGTTTTAAATGCTTCGTTGTGTAGATTTGTACTTTAAACAATTTAAAATTAGGGGAGTATAATTGACAATCGACAATTAGATACTTAAAAATAATTAATTAATAAAATAATTAACTGGACATCAATTTATATAAATAGAATACAGATCGGAAAGATATAATTAATTAGAATATTATATAAGACAGAAAATTAATATATTAATATTACAAAATAATTATTTAGATTTATTTTGCGTAAAATGTTTATGATCTTAGTAAAATGTTAATTCAAATGCAAAATTGAAGTACAACTATACAAAACTCGTTTTAAAATTCCTTTAGCATATTAAAAGAAGCTAATTAATTTAGAAGCTAGATCTAACATGTTGATAACTATATTGACAGTTGATTTTTTATTATTAATAATATTGTGAGTATGATTATGAATTAATGCATTAATTTAAATATTAAATCAATCACATTTTTAATAGTTTATTTAGATACTATTCTAATGATACTTTATAAATTAGTTTTGTTAAATTCAATTATTGTTAAATGTTCGAATCAATTAGAAATACTTTATTTTATTAAATCTGTTACAAACCTTAATATTCCATTAATTTAATTTGGTTAATGCAAATCATATTTTTTAGGCTAATTCCTTTTGAGTGAAATTAATTTATAGGCAAATTGATAAAATAAAATCAGAATCTTGAGAATTATTAACCTTGATCTTAAAATCAAGTTTTAAGGTCATTTCAGACATAAATAGTTTAGTTTAAAGTCATCGATAAGTATTTTCTTCTAAAATAAGTTCGGTATCTTAAAATTTGACCATGCAAACACAAAGTTTAATATTACAGATTTTATGAATCTTTATTTTTAATAAAAATGCAATATTATCAATATTTAACGTAAAATATTGTTCCATATAATCAAATTATATTTAATACAATTAATTCTATGTATATTCTAATAGGACAATTTAAGAATATTAATATTATTCACTTGTAGGGTTTTGTTAGATCGTGGCGGATTATACCAGAAAAATATTATTCGTTCCAGAAATGGGTGTTAATTGTTTATTCAAAACAAAATTTATAAAACTTTACTTTGAATCTACGACAACAAGTAGTTTTTCTTCAAAACAAGACGTTATTTTTTAAAGTCTTCGGTTTTTCTATAAGTTATTAACGTTTTTTTCCGTTTTTTTTTCTCTCGTATTTATGTTATTTCGGATATACGTTTAAAGTCAACGAACTTATCTGAAATAAAATTATACCGCGAAGAAAGCAAAAACTGGTATCTGAAGCATATCGATATATTTCGTTAGCTTTTATTGATTAAAACTTGTATGTTGTAAATTAGAATATTTATGACATCTGGAGCAACTTAACTAGGGGTTTACATTACAAAGTGCGCAAGTCGATATTCATCCGTGAAAATGGCAATAACAACCAATAGCGTCTAAAATAAATGCATTAAAGTGGCATTACACGGGAGGGAGATGGCGATAAAGCGTGGAGGGTCGCGTCAAATGCGATGGAACGTGCAACTTTACCGCTACTTGTTTTCAGTATTCGCCGGACTGTCGAACCGTAAACCGCATTCGCACCCTTAATAACTCACGAGATAAAATCGTACCAACGTCAACCAGTTAGTGATTCTGATCGTTTTTGTTAATACACTCGTATCGGATTTAATACGCCGAGGCTATATAAATGAGCAAGCAAACAATATATGTAATTTGTATATGTTACAGATCATTATAGTCACGTAGATAAGAGTTTGGAGATTCATTTATCGTTTTTGTATCTTAAAAGATCGACGCTTAGTTTGATTGTTATGGGAATTCAGTTATACGCGATGAATTACGGATTTTCTGAGTTCGTTTGATTATCTTTCGAAGATATTGAGTATATTTTGAGATAGAATAACTGCAAGATTTGCCGAGACAATCCTTATTCTCTTGGCGCGCTTTAATCGAAGAAATGATTGCACGTAAATACAAGACGGCGGTATTTTAGAAATGTACTGCATTGGAACAATTTTCGTGCTTTTTGTCAAAATGCGTAAATTGCCATTTACGAGTGTTTTACGGGAAATATAAATTTCTTTTTATAGTATAATTGTGGCAATGTCAGTGAAGTCGGCAAATAAATTTATAATCATGATTTATTTATTGAATTAAAATTAAAATTAATTTGTTATGTATTGGTGTAATTTCAAAAGTATATATCATTTTCATTTTTTGTTTTGCAGTACAATAATATTTTGTTTTAAAGTTTATAGAGAGTATAATCAGACTTTTTAAATTGTTATAAAAGAAGTTTAACAAATTTGACAGTTAAAGTGCTTGCGACGACGTACCATAAGTAAGCAAAACAAACGGATTTTTTATATTATTTATGGTAGTAAAGTCTTTATTTATCAATGAAATAGTGTGTCAATGATGTATATTCTTAAAGTAAATTTCAAATAGTTCAATGTAACGTTTTTATACAACAATTTTAATTTGCTTAATTCAGTTATTATAATTCTTAATATATTATATATTTTTTGAACGAAATTAAAATATTTTCGACCTGATTAATGTCAAATTCAAAAATTAAAAACAAAATATACTTTTTATAAATACTTTGTATTTTTAAAGTTACGCATTGAAAAATAATTACACAATAGAATACATTAAATTCAAGACCAATATCACGTGATTTTGGAAATGTTTTTACAAATAATTAATATTCTGATTAAAATATTATAAAATTTGCGAAGATATTGGGAACGATGTAAATGGATCGGAATATTTACTGCATATATGTAAATCGTTTTCAAGATGAAATCTCTTAAATCTCAAGTCAAAATTTAATAAATGCAAGATTGAATTTCATCGTTTGAATTGAAATAAAATTAAAGACGTGTTTTGTTGCAGTGCTTTTAGATAAGATTTTTAATATTGATACTACGAATATAAAATTGAGTATTACGAATTATTATGAAATCAAATAGAAATCTTATTCAAGGTTAATTGAATAATAAATTGAATAATCCATGAAGATGATCGGGGTATGCGACATTCCAGTTGAGTGAGTGGTTGATACGTTTAGAGAATGTTTGCCGGTGCATCCGAACTCAAACGATGGACCAGAGATTGTGAATTGTTTCATAGGTAAAATCTGCACAATTTAATCGCTTCATATTTTCGAATGTTATATTCGACTGTTTAAAATTTAAAATTTGTTGTACGAAGAAAGAGCTATCTTTTCTTCCGATATTGTGTCAATTGCAATTCTTACCAAACGCATAAAATTATTTTTTGTTTGTATCGCATTGTAATTTTCACATTACTTCAATTTCTGAATACATTATAAGTATTCTTATCGTCTTTACATCACCGTCAGGTGTCTGCAATATATAATTTTCTATATTTGCGATCAACGATTGTTATCTTAAATTTGTTTTCCTTAAGTGATGCATTAAAACGTACAAATTTCAATTTTCCTTGCACAAAAACTTGTTAACAAGATTTATGCTCAATAAATTTATACTTAGGGATGTTTCAATTCAATTTATGGACGACGCACATGTTCGGTAATAAGTTGGGTTCATTGATGCATAGATTACAAACAATAAATAGATGGGAAATGAGTTGAAATGATTTAAAAATTGCCGCGATACGGGCTTGTTCGTTAAATTCTGTCAACGAAATTGTTTGGTCTATTTCAATTTGAAATTTGTAAATATAAGATTGAAAAGTCGTACGAGGCATCGTCAAAACACAATGTCCTGGTATTGTATGACAAACAATTTCGTACAGTTCTTTTAGAAATCATGTGCACCTACCTATTAATACATACTTGGGATGATATGTCTGTTCTAGCAATGCACATTTACGTCACACTTTGACCTTTTAAATAGAATTAGCGTACAGGAATCCGATAAGCAGCAAAGCTGCTTCTTGCTTTTTGCAAATCATATTGTCGTCGCATTACAACGACGATACCGTAAATTTCATTTAAATACTAAGCCATTCATACTTGAATAAGTGATATGTTTCTGGCAGTAGAACTATTGATTTTACCCAACAAATTTATAGTACAAAATTTTAAAAATATCAAAAAATAATCTTTGATCGTCAAACTGGGGTATAACGAAGTATCCTTAAAACGCAATCACACAATTCAGTGCAACTATTAAATTTGCACGTGAACTAAATCATTATAATTGGTCCAATTGAAAAGTACAATAACGTTAAACTTCATGGAATTTAAAGATTGCGTATATTCATAAATAACAATGATAAAACCAGGGTATCATAGTTACGTTTAAGAGTCGTATAGAATTTGTATTTATAATAACTGGTCCAATCTTAAAACGTTAATAAACTATTTAGTTTCGAATATTTAATACTACAGAGATATTGTATCGACCAATCGGCATTCTTTTAACGTTAAAATTTTTCATTCTGCTATTCGAAATGAACTTTCAGTATACATTTTATATATACATATATATTAATTTTACATATATCATATGCCTCGCATATCTCGACGTGGGTAAAATAAAAACAAGAGTGGTTGAGAGTTGAGAATCATTAGATAATTCTGTAATGTAAAGTAAGAAGAGCAAACCTTACACAAATATGAACGTAAAAGGATTTAAAGCCATGAAAGTGTTTCTCAATACATATACAAAACCGAATGTAATCATGAACGTATGTACTTTTTGAAAAATTTATACTTCGGATACTCCGCTTTAAAACAGTTTTCGAATCAATATATGAAACTATTCCTAAGTAGAAATTTCTCAAGCAACTCACGAGTTACTAGAAATTTTGTATACAAATTCTCTAGTAACTCACGAGATACTAGACAAATTACTACTAGGGTTGCTGTATCATATACAGGTTGGTTCAGATTTAAATTACGAGACGAACGTAATATGTTGAAAACCTCGGATTAGTTAATTGCTCTTCTGTCCCTTAGTCTCGTATAATAATCGCATATATGGTTATAAATATCTGCGATCAAAGTTTTCACTTGTCACAATTTCGCTGCTTTACCACGCTCCTTTTAATCCTTTGTTTTTTAGTTTCATTTTAGATACGCTCCACGTTTCTGGTATTAAGGTTTCGATATCTGTTACTCGACGAAGCTGCAATGCTCGCTTTAAGTTAAATTGAAGCATTTTTGCGACGGAAAATTTTAAATACCGTGGATCTGTCGCAACTTTCATTTCCTTGAGTAACTTTATTCTATTTTTATAAATTGTCCCAATGATGTTATAATTCCGAAGTGGTCTTCGCTTTCGATCAATCAACGGTATTATAGTAAACCAATTATCCTAAGTTACTATGCAATCAGCAGCGGTAGTAAGGCGTGTTAAACTATAAGACACGAATAGAATTTGTAAAATTTACAGCGTTAATCTCATCCCTTTTGTTATATTACCAGGTATTAACTGGTGGCAAGTCGGGAATCACGTTTGGCAAATGAAATCCTTCATTTGGAATATTGAAATCATTTTAATTGAACGATTTGTTTTTATGGTCTGCAAATTTCACAGAACCAGTTTCGAGTAATATAAAAATTGGTACAGAAGCGCTTTATATAAAAATATATAAAGTAGACCAACCATGAATAATTAAGGATGCATATAAGAATATTCCAATGTCATAATTTCAACAACTTGCTTATCCGGTTTCAAAATGTAATATGATTAACGCCCTCGAAAATATAATTATTGTTCGAAGCTACGTACATAACAGGTAAATCTCACGTTCCGGTTTACCGTTATACCATTTGACTGAGCTATTTTTCAAATTTGATATACTTTTGTTCTCCGTTATCAAAACACTTTATTTTTAGAAAAGTTCCCATTCGTTCCAGCAACAATTCTTCGACCTTTAATTTCATCTTTTCCCTGTCATATTGTACGCTACGTGAATAATGAATAAATTACGTATTGATTTTATTCGGGAATAATTCTGACCATTGCCAATATTATGTTTGTTGTTACAAATGATGATAATATATAAAAATTAGTAAACTTGAATAGTTTCTATTACAATAAATAATTGTAGGAATAATATTGAGAGCATGAGACGATTCAAGTTATTAGTGACTGGTCGTTGGTACAGATTTTTTATTTTAAAAACATAATTAAAAGTTGGATGTTTTTAGGATATTATTATATTATTAATGAAAAAATTATTATACTATTTTATAAATATATTATAGTATATTGTATTTGTGTTCATAATATTCTATAACTAATATTGCATATCATAGTTATAATTATTTATTTCGTTATACCTATTAAAATTCAGGATTATTGTTATTAAATCGTGATATATATATAATTCATAATATATATATATAATTCACGAGTTATATATTATATATGGTGCTCGAAACTTTGTATGAAGCTAATGAACGAAATACGATGCTTATTCAGCAATATTCTGAGAATTTTGATTCGTTTTAATAATTATAATATATGAATTATATTAATTATGCATTTATTCACATCTTCAAGTAGCTCACATTTAATATTATACATTTTTGTATAAAGTTACATAATTGAAACAATTATACGTATTGTTCCTATAGTTAAATACGTCGATCGCGATAATGAATTCAATATTTTCGTAATTGTGTATCATCGAGATATAATTTAAAAAATACGTATAAGCATTTCGCGATCAAACTTATCTTAGTCACATTCAGACGATAAAAGTATATTAATCTTCAACTTCTATGAAGATTATAATTAAGTTTCTAAATGCAAAATTATGGTTCATTTTTTCTTATTGTTATTTTTAATTATTATTTATTAACAAATACACATGTATTA
>JABFQC010004323.1:0-12818 GCA_022817085.1 Psilanteris sp. ZL-2020
AAACTAGACGGCTGAAAAAGTTCGAAGCGTCTGTAAACCATAAATCGTAAGGGAAAATCCGATTAGCGGTGTTTTCATTTCCTTTTATGAAATTACTACGCTCTAATGAAGTTTTATTTTAAATGGGCAGGGGTGAGCTGGTTTAATGTCACGGCAAACATTTCATACGGTTTTGCCCAGTTATCGTAATGAAACTTCAAATATAAGGAATTTTTATTAAAATTTGATCGGAATCTTGTTCTCGGCTTTCGGAAGGACTTGCATTATTACAAGGTTTCAATGCGTTCGGTTTATATGCACTGTTTTAAACGATAAACGGTAAAATAATGTAACTAATTTATGCTTTTGTAGTTCTTGTTTGCTTTTCAATTTTTGCTATATTCGTATATGATACCGCGCATAAATTATCGTTCAACAAAACATCGCTGTTTTTCTAAATTATTTCGCAACGTTTACAATCATTTGATCATAATTCGTCATATTTATTGCATTCTTGTATATTTAACTTATCAACCAGTTTGGTTAAATTTGTAAGATTATTTTTTCAGTGTACAGTGTTATTTACATTAACATTATTCACAATAACGACATAGTACAAGGCAATTTTTTCTCACGTTATGTAGGAATAAAAAGAAATATAGGTTACTACTTTAAACGATGTATTTTAAAATAGACTGCTGGAGATAGCTCAAATCGAAAATTCCTATCGTGCTCGCGTATTTAACTTTCCATCCTCGTTCAAGATAATTCTTTTCGGATCCAGGCATCTCCTTGTCCAGCAGCTATGATAATCATTGGCGTCATAAAACCGCACGCAAGAGATAAAAACATCCATTATATCCGTCGTTCAATTCAAGAACTTTGTACACCCCATCTTTTACATAAATCTGACATTATACGTCGGCTGGTATATCAGTAATTTAAAAGCCATCTAAACGCCATTCAGCAAAACATTCTTAGCTCTAATTACAAGAATAAATTTCATTTCAACCAAAACTAATTCGGACTCGTTTATATCAACGAGCGCGTGCATATAACAAAATTAATTCGATTTGAATTAATTAAAAGTTGTGAGCAAAATTTATAATCCGATCAATTATAAGTTGCTTAAAAACCATCGCGATAATAGAAACGCGCTCCAACAAGTCGTTTTAATTTCATTATCCGTATTTGTCATTATTCGAAAATCTTGAATGAAAATCAAAACTAATTTGCGAATGCTTGAAATAAATTGCATTCCAACTTGCAGCTGTCCGGCCGATTTTACAAATCCAACGCGCGAGTGAAATAAACTTAACATTGCAATTGAACAAATCCAAACCGGCGGCATCAATTAGCGCCAGACAGTGCCGAAAACGAAACGCGTTTCATTAAAATTCCTTCGGCGCATCCACTGTCTCCAAAAACTTGAACCCGAAAATGCTCAGATCTTATGGCCGTTATTGATTTTGCGCGAATAACTCGATTCACAGATCTCGTTACCCTTATTTCCAGTTCATCGAATTACAGAGAATACGAGCAGCGTGTTGTGAAAAAAGCACACCTCTAAAGGAACAATTTGATAGTTCAGAATTCAGCTAAGTTAAGTTACAGCATGTTTCGCCTCGTACTTATTAAACGCGTACATCAAAAATTGCAAACCAAACGTCTCAGAAGCGCAATAAAATCGGTCCTAAATAACTCTTGAGCAAGCTTCATAAAAACTGCCTCCGCAAAAACAAATGCAATATACATACATACACATCCGAGTCTTAAAATAAGAACCCTTTCATGATCCTTATTTGCGCAGTAATCAGCGCGCGAAATAATACATTCGTTCGAGTTCCTTCGCCCCAATATGGAACGCGGCAATTTAATTCCAGCGGCGAATTCTTTTTAATATAGAAACGGGACGAGGGTCGGAATTGCGGGCGTTACGTACAGACAGTTCATAACCGGAAAAGATACCAACCCCCGCTCGTACTAACCGTGTGTCTCTGTTGGTCGTTTTTACAGAAAGGAAGTGAGTTTGCTACGTGGCGGAAGTAGCAACGAGGCGAAAAATGAAAGATTGAGGGTACGATGGCTGGGCAGCGCCGTGACGGAGCTGCAGAATGAGTTCGCCGAGGTGCTCAAAGCGAGGAACGCGAGCGAGGAGCTGGCCGAGCGCACGCGGATGCGTAGCGAAATCGCCCTGCTGCGGGGCGACGTGGCCGAGGTGGGCCGCGGCGTCCGCGACCTCGGCGGCCGGATCACCAGGCTGGAGGCGACCTTGGGCACCGTGCGTGTCGACATCACCGCGATCAAGGAACGCGCGAGCCAATTGTCGCGCACGTGTGCCAACGTGAGCAGTCAGGTAAGCACGGCCCGCGTGACCCACGCGAGTACCAATCACGATGACGCAATTGCAAGGTGCACCGGCAGGTGCAAAACCCAGCCGAAAGAATTCCACCGTGCGCGCCGCTCGGTTCGCGCCGCGCAGATGAACGAGATATAAATTTGGTGGATGCAAAACCGCGCGGTTTGTTGCTGCGAGCAACGCGAGCGTATTGTAAATTATACTATTGACTGCTACGTGCCAGATTGCGCCGAGATAAACGTTGCCGTTGCGACGGCAGGTGTTTACCGATTGTCCTTTCAACTACGCTGCGAATAGTGCTTTTTATTTGCCAGTTGAAAAGCTATTATTTCGCGGGGTACGGGCAATGTGTTTTTAATATATATATATATAGTATCGTATCTGCGAAATTTGGCTGCGCGATGGATAGGTTTTTTTAATATTTGCACGTTTTTGCGAAGATTTCTGTATATATGCTATCGAAGTATAATTGTGTGTTCGTTGATACTTTGGTATAGTGGTTTTATAGAAACTGACGATAATAATAAGATGATTTTAAGTTTTTTTTTGTTTTGTTTTTTGTTATTTTAAAAAAAGAATCAAAATGTATGTATTGTTATAATAAAATCAATATCTATGAAGACGTTTTGATATAAATTTTCGGGGGACAAATGAAATATTTTACGATTCAAATAAAAAGACTAATTATAGAATATTACTATGGTTACTCGCGCGATTAACCGACGAAAATATGTGTTACATTTTAATTTAATATTGCAGATAACACAGGTAAGAAATTAAGTAGCCACGGAGGTTTTTAATAATTAATCAAAATTTAAAAAAAAATATTTAAGAATTAGTCATTTATTATTAATCCTTTGGAATACATTTTATTAAAGATATTTCTCTGTTGCGGCGCTCTAATTTTATCAAATAATCAATAATTTTTGTTCCTCGTCGATGTTTAAATCTTTAACTTGCATACATGCACCACGAATTGCCGATCGATAATTTCCAAGCGATTTTTATATTTTTCAATAATAAAACTTAGCGGTTATTTATATTGTAGAAATTCTGCTTCGCGAACTTCGCGTAATACTTCGATTGACGAGTAAAATGTATTTAGACCGCGTACAAAATTATATTTCGTTAGAAAACACAAAAGAGTTAAAAGGATATCAATAAAAGCTTGCATAACTCCTCAAAATTATATTGCAAGAAAGAGGTGGTCAAACTTCTTAAGCACCCGAGCAAAACTACTTCACCGCAAAACTTGCGTTCTTTCCGAACTCACTTCACTTTGGACGTTTAATTTCAAAGATCGGAACGTGCACTTCTCTATTTTGTTTTATATCGTAAAACGTGACAATACAATTTCAATTTTCACAGCGATATATATTATATTCAATCGTATTTTTTTAAATTAATACGAATTCTGATATTCACGCACGATTGCATATATGCAAATAACAAGTGTTTGCGTACACTTATTTGTAAGTGTATAGTATAGTTTTTGAGATATACGGTAAAGAAAAAATGTCAAACAGTATATATCTTTACAAAGTTTTAGCACGCGCGATAACGTTTCCATAAATATATCACAATTTTGCAAACACGTGCGCGAGAGTGAGAGCGCTTTTTTGTCCGTGACGGTCGTGCGCTTCTCCTTGTTTATCTGATCTTTCTACCTCTTAATTACCGCACTATATTAAACAGTATTCAGGAAAAATATTTCGCCGGGAGATTTTAAAGAACAATATCCCGCGAATTTGCATAAACGTTAAAGTAGCTTTCAACGATTTTCAGGCTTTAATTTGCAAACAACGGTCCAGAAAAAGATTGCACGGATAGAAGGATGCATATTCCGCATCCAATTTCAGACTATTAGAATAACGTAATGCAATAACAACGGGAAAAATATTCCCGTCAGCTTATGTTTCGTAATTATTATTAATATGTAATGGTAATTGAAATTCGGTTAGCAATATATATATAAAGATATAATTACACCGTAATTTACTATACCACGAAAGCAACTGCACTGAGACAAATTTTATTGTAAAAATTAGCACGAATTATGTGAATTGATCATTACGACTGACAAATGATCATTTTTAACACATTTCGTGTAAACTTTTATTTTTTGTCTGATTTTTTATCACTTTTTGTGTTATATCTAATATTTTTAATTTATTTTATCCAAAATTTTAATACAAAACATGTAAAAATAATAATGTTCAAGTCCCAATGCTCAATTACCATTATTTATGCTAATTTTTACTACCGAATTTCTCTCAGTTTATAATATCTAATAATCGGCATAATATAAAACCGACTGAATTCAAAGCACTTTAATAATATTTGTTTTAGCAGTAATTTCTAACGAACAGTACAGTCAAAGCGGCTATACAATACGTAAGAAAATAAGTTACAATAAATCGTGCAATAACTATATTTGCTTTAATCATTAATTGAAGCACTGAAACGTCAGAAGAACAGTAGTTTATACCAGACAATTTTTTCTCTTTGTACCCGCTAGTTTATATTCGAGCATTCTCTCATCTCGTTTATTAATCGCGACCAACGACAAAGCGCGATATGTCAAAGGCTGTGACTGTTAATCAGCCGCGTCCCTTGCAAAAATTCGTTTTCCTTTTCCTATTCGATTTTGCTCTCCAGCCTGACACACATTCGTTTCGTCCCCAAGACTCGAAACAACTCGAACGCGAAGGCCCTCGAAAGGTCCTTATCCGAGAGTGTACGAAAAACGAACGAGCCGGCTGCGGGTCTCGGCTCCGACGCAGGAAGGGCCGCCGTCAAATCTATATATTTATACGTCGACGTATTCGTCGGAGCGCGAAATCGCGTCGGGAGGAAAATAAAACGCGGACGGGAGAAAAAGGTGGGGAAAAAAAAGACAGCGAGTTATTGCTGCTTCCGTTGAGCGCGAAAGAATACCAGCGTTATGTCGTAAATAGCGGGCTTAATATAGATCGAATATTCTAAGTTCGAGGCAGTGGGTGGAAAGGCGAACGCTCGCTCGCGCGCATTCATTCTCATTTACATGATCGAGGCGTGCACCTGTGGGCCAGAAAGCAGCAGCCGAGGCACCGCGTTAATATCTGCTTCTCGTTATATTGCCGAGCAGCTGCCACAAAATGTGCCCCCACCCTTTCGAAAACCGCGTTCCGCTGGCCCTTCGTCGTCTCTTTGTCCCGACACTGCCGCGTGCTTCGCCACACGCAACAGGCCCCCTCCCCCTTATTTTTCCATTTCTCCCGACTCCGCAGGAGGAATCGTCGAGCACCTGGCGTTTCGTTTCGTCTGCTTCGTTCGTTTCGGTTATGAAGCGTCGGCTTAATGGAAACCTCTTTTTTGCAACCAATTTATATATATATATATATATATACGCAACATCGATCGCCTATCGAATTTCGGCATTCCTGACTATCTACCCGCAAAATTGCTCAGCAGCGTGTCTCTACTTGTATCGAGCGTGATCGCTTCATTGCCCCGGTGCTCTTTGCGCGTTCGTCCCGACTTGTTTGAACGCGATCCAACGCGTCAAACACAAAATATGCGCCCGCCCGCTTGATATGCAAATTTGACCTTCGGGGTGGTGGTCAGCTGCGGGTTCACCTGTGAAATCCCGAATTCCAATCCGGATGCCTCGTGGAGGCATGTGGGTGACGGGGGTTTTCGTGATCGGCTTTTTGATTCGCGGAATGGAACGGAAAAAGTGCTTTAGAAATTAGCTTCGAATTGTACGCTCGGCGCATGGAAAGAGTCGCATTTTCTTATGTGCAACTACGCGGTTCAAATTAATCCCTTAAGTGCTTCATTTTACGACGATCAATCATGTTTCATTGCGAACTTCGTTCGATTAGTTTTACCCCATTGATTGGATTCGGCTCATAATTCGTTCGTTTTTACATGCAATATTTAAGCTTTATTGTAGCAAACGTATTTTAATAATCAATGTTGCAACCGCAGAATTGCACGGTATATATATTCAATGAAGAATTAAACGAATTTGCGTAAATTATATATTATTACACGATCGCGATCGCTTCATTTGAAGAAATTAATTCGCCGCGAAGTACAGCGTGTATGTATATTGGCTTTTTTATTTTGCTGATATTATAAGTGAAGGGGGAAAAAATATGGATTTTAATAAAATGAAGACAAAGAGAAAACAAAAGGAATATTATGTATATACTTTCGGTCAATGAAAAGTTGAAATGTGAATAGAATATATTCTTGTTTCAAAAATTAAAATTAAACGCGCAAAAAAGGACGAACCGAAAATGTTCGTTTTTACGTTCTATTAAAAAAGCGGCGTCATTTATTCGAAAGCATCAAAAAATATAGAAATGCTAATTTTTTTCTACATATAACAGTATCTTATTGATTTTCCCGCGCGTGGTCTGAATGTATAACACTCGCTCCAGAATATTAATATTTACTATGATCCGAATTGCAGACGATAAATAAAAATTATCTATTTTACATTCTATCAATTTTGAAAAAAAAAAAAATTTTTTTGTTTAAACGAATTTATGCGCGAAACGCGCGTATAACATTTTTCTTATATATATACATACATATATACGAAAAATGTTACGATATAAAGTATTTCAATAGCTAATGGTCGAATATGAAACTTGACGTATTATTACCATATATTATATATATATATAAAGGAATATTCGTGGTATTTAATCGAAATAACGAATGTCATACAATTACAATAATAATGAATAGTGGCCATTTGAAATGGATTTCATAAAATTATCAAAAGGATATCATAAAATTAATTAAATGCAAATCCTCTCTGATACGTTTCACTCGCCCCAATCACGTTTGAATTTTCGTTCTCGCATTCTCACGTTTCGGATTTCACATCACAATGCTGAGTCGCGGAAAGAAGCAATAAAACCACTATTTTCACTAATCTCGTACTTTGACAATGAGGATCCAATTTAAAAACATGAAGGTTTTTTTTCAGCCGATTCAATGTCAAAGTCTCTGTGTTGCGTCGTTATGTAACAGTTATTGTCCGAGTGAATATCCAAATGGTCACGTACCTTGTCTACTTTGAAAGAGATGCACCTTAAGTTTAGTCAAGCCAAAGAAATAATGTACATTCTCCGCCACTTAAATTGAAAATCACATATCCGCGCCAACTCAAACATAAGAAGTAGTCTTTTATTTATCGGCACAATTACTCATTCGAATTCCACTCTTATTCAAACGTTAACTTATTCATCTATACAGAAGACAGCTTAATTGTTCTTTAAAAGCGTCTGCGTTCGATTTAACAAAAACCATTAAATATTTAATATAGTTTAACATCATTATTATTATATTGCATAATATATCTTACAATTACATTTAAGTACGCCGCGACAAATTTTATTGTTAATATTTTACAGTGCAAAATAAGAGAAAACATCAAAATTGCGCATAGAAGTCATAGTATAATTTACAGTCACCGTTACCAACAAATGAACGAAACTTAATATCAAAATTCGTTTCAAGTGTTTGTCCATTTGATCTCAAATTTATCTCCCTTTTCTTTTCGTATTTGCAGCTCAGCACGGTTCAAATGGAACTAAAGAGCGTGAAGTACGAGCCCGATCTCGAACAGAAGCGTCTTCGAAATGAGGTCCGAGGGGAAACCAATTACAAGACGAGCGAGCACGTAAATCACCACACCCGGCACAGTTCCCGGGCGATGCTGCGCCGCGTGGACGAGCGCTTGACCAACCTGGAACGGAAGATCGCCATAGTCGCGCGGAAACGGTCCCTCGTGGAGAAGCGGGTGGTCTTCGAGGACCAGAAGTACTTCGAAAACCGGATTACGAAGCTGGAATCTCTGGAGAAGGATTTGACGCGGAAGATCTTCAACGTGAGCCACGACGTGTCAAACGTCAGACGCCTCGAGGAAACCATCATTCAGCTGTTCGAGGCGAACCAGAAGCTGGACACGAGGATGGAAGGCTTCCAGTCGGAAAACAAACGCGAGTTTTCGCGACTGGACGTGAACGCGGCCAGAAAAGCGGCCGAACTGTCTTTAACCAGGGAAGAGTTGGGTAACTTGAAAAAGGCTGTCCAAGCGCTGAGCGTGAGCGCGTCCAAATTGCAGGAAAAGAGCGACCAGCAGCAGGAGCTGATGGCCAGGATGAACAACAGTCTGTTGCAAATGGACTTCGGCAAATCCATGGACAGGGTGATGAACATGACGAAGGAATTGGAACACGTCGAGGACCAATATAGGTCGATGGTGGACGCGCTGCCCGGCAATTGCGACCAAAGGGACGGTCTGACCCTGCTCGCACCTGGGCCAGGTGCGCCGCTGCTCGCTTCGTGCCGCAAGGGGTGGATCGTCATTGGTCGCAGGACAGATGGAACCGTCGACTTCGACAGGAGCTGGAACGAGTACGCGACCGGTTTTGGCTCGCCGATGAATGAATTCTGGGCTGGCAACGAAGCGTTGCATAAACTCAGCCGGGATAATTGCACGAGGTTGAAGGTGGAGATGACTGATATTTACGGTACTTATTACGTGGCCAGCTACGAGCAATTTCATGTGGGATCCGAGGAGACCGGCTACAAGCTGCACGTGTCAGGCTACTCGGGAAACGCGTCCGACGCTTTGTCCTATCAAAATAACATGGCGTTTAGCGCCAAGGACAGAGATCTGGATATCAGTACGACGAACTGCGCGGACAATTATCACGGAGGGTGGTGGTTCAGTCACTGCCAGCACGCGAATCTTAATGGCAAGTACTCGTTGGGATTGGCGTGGTACCAGTCGGAAACGAATGAGTGGATCGCTGTTATGACGAGCGAGATTGCGGTTCAGAAAAGGGAAAAGTGTTAGATTCCTGTAGTAGCCGATAGGGTGTTGTCAAAATATTGGAATCACTTTGAAGGGCGTTTACTGATAGTTTGATAATTACTTGTTGAACAATGGTTAATTATATATTCTGATTTCAACTTTGTATTGTATTCGAGTAATTGATTACGTTTGTGCAGGCAACGTATATTTCGAATTATCGTGATCGTCTTAAACTTTGTTTTCATCTTTGTTCAATTTTTTGTTTTTTAAATGGTTATTCGTATGAACCATTTTGTTTCGGTACATTTATACTATGGTGAAATCAAAATATTACTTAAAAGGATTTAATACGCGGAAGATTTATTAATTTAAATCAGCGGATTTAATGGATAATTATGAACGTGTTTCCAAAAATGAAGCGGTTTAACAAGTTTGCAAAGACAAATATTTTCTTTATAGTCGTACATCACTTATAAATATTTAAATTTGTTGTTATATAATCAATATTCTACGAGATATTCCACCGTTTTAAAATAATCGTCAAATAATTAAAGGATATTTTTATATCCTAATAAGACAAGGTCCTTGATAAGCCAAATATTAAACTATTGTAAAACTCTTAATCATAATTAAGTAATGGTGGGATACCAAACTATACAGTGTTGCTAAAATAATAAAAATATATTATCTTAGCAACATGATTTTTATAAACTAATAAAAGTTTTCCATAATCCCAACATTAATAATAAACAAATGTTTGTTTAGATTATTGTAAACATATCAAATTATTTTTTAATAATTATACTAAGTCAAATTATTATACAGAAATTAAATTAATAAATTAAATTTTAAATTATTTTTTATATAAATAAAATAAAAAATAAAATATATGTATAAAATTTCTATAACTATTTTATAGATTTAACTAATCCAAATTATTATTAATGTATGTGGATGTTAACATTTCAATTTCAATACAATTATTACATATAAATATTACGTATACAAATTCATAAACTCATTCGTCTGTAAGACTAGGCTTTAATAATTTAATGAGCATATAAACCATATTCTGAATTTAACTGGATTATTACGAAAACTTCTATATATATATATATATATATATATATATATTATTATAAAAATTTGTACAACTTTGTATAGCCAACCTTTAAAATAACTCATTTAAATAGATAATTAAATAAAGTTTTAGATCAATATTCAATACATCTTTTTTCAAGTCACATAGGCATCAACAATAACACTCATATATATATATATGCACAACAAAGTGAATATATTAATTATATAATAATATATATATATAAATAAATCTCATAATACAATTTATAAATTACAATAAACACGATATTATAAAACACTGTATTATGTGAACTTACAAATTAATATATTTGTAAATACTTAAAATAAAAGGTAAACTTTAGTTTTAAATTATGATATATATAACTCACAAAAAATATTGAATAAAGTGTCATATGATGCTTAGTATTGTACCAAAGAACCGTTGTAGTAATATATTAAATCATCCTAAATGTATGTAAATATTAAGTATTCTGCTTGTTCAACGTTTTTTATATCATTAAAATATTGTAATTAGGTTTAAGTTGTGGATGCATAATATTCACGTAAACATAAATGTACATTATACACATGTAGCTTATATAATAAAAATATTATTTTTAATACGACTCCATTTTGTACTATATTGTAATACATAATATTCAATAATTATAGTCATCAAATAATTATAAATTCTTTCTTTTATATTAAATATTCAATAACAACTTATAATAAACATAACAATGTAAATAATACATAGAATACATAAAACTAAAGAAATAAATATTATATTGAGTGTATATAAAAAACTAATTTTTTAACTTAATTCATAGATAAATAGAAAAATACGATATCATTAAAAAATTAACCAATGTATAAAATAACTATCTAAATTAACTAAAAAATAGAATGTTCGCAACGTATTTATGATCGAAAAATTCCAGTAAAGAATTGCAAGGCGAATTATTTAATGTATTATATAAATAAACAAACTCGATTGCGATAAATTACTGTATAAATTTCTGAAATTTTATTGGTTCTTTTATTTTACATTAAATTGAAAATACATATATATTGATATAAAATGAAAAATAAAGTTATCAGGAATTCTAAATATTTTATAAATTTACATAGCAAATATTAGGACTTTTTTGGCAAAACTGTATTATAAATACCTATGCAACAAATATATATAATTATATAAAAGATTTATGAACATTTATTTATTATAAATAATAATAATTATATTTAATGTAAATTATATAATAATAATAATAATAATAATTGTAAAATAAAAGATATTTTAATAAGTTTCAAGTAAATATCTGTTATTCATTTTGAAATTAAATGTTATTAAACTAACAATTTCAGATGTAAGAATCACTCTTACTATAATTTATATAAAAATATAATAATATTCTCAATATGTCTTTTCAGTAATTTATTTATTTATTATAATATACAAAATACTACTACATTAAATGTATTATTAATAACTTACTGCCTTTACATGTTTCATTATTTTACGAAAAAATCATTAATTTAAATTATAACAAATTTATCACACTTTAAATTATGTACTTAAAATATATTACGATTTTAAAAACTGATATCTTACTAATGCTTACATTTACGTTGAAATATGTAACATAATGCATTTATATCAAAAGATTAACATATTAGACAGTATTCGATTTATGATTTTAACATTATATTTTGGTTATATTAACATGTAATGTTAATAATATTTATAATATTTATAATATTACTTATTTAACTGTGCATTACCAGTTGCATATTTTATCACGTTATTTGTAATGGTGATAGTCATTTCATTTTATAAAATAACAGTTTATTAAATATAATTTTCATTATACATATTAAATTAAAACTTTGTATAAAATTTGTTTAAAAATTTGTTGCAATAATTATTAAATATTATATACAAATAAAATGTATATTTTAAAAATTGCCAACTAAAATCACAAACTAAGATATAACTAATGTTTAAGAGATATTTGATATAGTTAATATTAAAGTATAAAAATTCAAGCTTGCAAATATAAAATAAATGATTTAATATATTTTATAAATAATACAATATAAAAATGATAAACAAAATTATATAAACGATTTTAAAGTTACAATAAGAATGTTTTTAATTAATTTCTTCCAATTTTATAATTGATGTTTTAAAGATTAAATACAAAAATTATTGATATCTTGTAAAAATATTGTATTTATTATGTTCACGTTATTTCTATTTATTAATTAAATTAATAAGTCTATTATACTAAATTTATAATATTTAATCAATATAATATATAATAATTATAATTAATTTCTTATTGTAACTTACCATTGCAAAATTGTAAATTAAATTTTGCTTCTAAGAATGTTAAGTATAATATATTGAAATGTTCATTTTGAAAAATTTTAAAATCAATAATGATATAATTTATTTTTATCATTTCTTAAAATGATAACTCTATCTTTAATTTCTTCTAAATTAGTAATAACATTAGAAACTACTTCATTATTATCGTTTTTAAAATTTATTCGTTTTTTACTTATACC
>JABFQC010004324.1:0-12817 GCA_022817085.1 Psilanteris sp. ZL-2020
CTCCTATTGCGTTTAACGTGAAATTCAATTAATTTTCTTGTTTAATATACATACGCAGGATATACATTTCGAGTTGCTGAAATTCTATATCTATACGGATTTTATTACTATATGTCCATACAGTACATACGTATAAAATATATATATACGTGTGTGTGTGGGTGCTAATTTTTATTAAATAATAATAAAATTAATTAATGTCATAAAATTGAACAAAAATCTTACTCCTCCGCGAATGTTTACGTTGTTATTATTATTACTGCTGGAATCATCTTCCTCTTCATCATCGGCACTACCGTCTTCTTTTTTTGTCTTTTTCCTCCCTTCATCGCCACTACCGTTCGCTCGTCTTTTTGTTTGTAGCGTCAGTTTCAACCCTGCAAAGTGCAAGCAAATTAATATCCGAACTTTTTAATTAATTACACTTTCATTTAAGAATTACTATAAGAAATTATGTAAAAATATAGTGATATTTTTAATGTTATATATTACACATAAACAAACGTTTATAATAACTAAACCATCTAAAAGAATATTAAATTTTGTATTGCAAATTAATTAAATGTCTCTCATTGTATGATGCAAAACTGTTTCATTTTTCTGATTTATATAAATATTTCGACTTAAATATTTTGCAATATCTTGAAAGATATGAAAAAATTGTAAAAAATAATATTTAATTAACTTCAAATAATAACTTGCTTTTCGTCGTTAATATTAATTGAAATACTAAGTCATTGTTGGAATTATTTTTGAAACAAATATATTTAACTAAACAGATAAAAATCTATTTTTTAGGAATTTATGAAAAATCATTTCTTGATCGAAATGGCGTACTAAATAACTTAGACTATCTATTATTGACGAAGTAAAGTTTCATTTTAAAAATGGATTGAAAAGGGCACTAAGTCGAATTAAATGAAATCGATTAAAAAGAATTCATTTTTTAAATTGAAAGTACGAGTCTCGTGTATAATGTTAATTTTTGTATCTGTATAATAGATTTATCGTAATTTTAAAACCTGTTACGATCAAATAAATAATGAATTAATTAGTTCTCTAATAAATAAATTAATAAGTATATATACATTAAAAAATTATGGATTACATCTGAAAATAATGTACAATTTTTGCATTATCCAAATCTGATATAAGCAACAATTAAAGTAACATTAATCATGCAAGTTTCTTTCTATATATTTTTAAACAACTTTCAAATATCATTTAAACAGTCGTTCTCTTAATTCATATACGACTATTTTTTCTGATAAATTCGATCAATACTTAAATTTTGTATTTACAATTTAAAACATACATACACATTATAAGAAAACTACAAATGAGTAAGCATATAACATGTGCCAATAATGTTTAGTTATGTTAAAAATTAATGTTAGTGAACAGTATTTTAGTTTGTAAATAAGATATAATATTATATGCATATATTCAGACATTATCTTATAAGTTATTTTTATTATGAACAATCTTAAAAAATAAAAAGAAAATTTAACAAAATAATGAAGATAAGCACATTAATATATACATACATTATTTTAATACAATATATTAATCCTTTAGAAAATTTACCTCCAACTTTTTATATCAAAACGAAAAATAAATCAATTATTCCATTTTCAATAGATTCAAATGAAATACATAAAACATGTCGAATGTTGAAACTCATATATAAATTCTGATTTCGAGTATTTTTAAAACATATACTTTATATACCAAAAAATGTAATCATCGTATCATTAGGGTTTGTTATTAATGAATTAACCATATGGATTAAGCGAAAAAGGCTGAGCATAAAGCATTATAAAATCCGCAAAACATGTTCGCGGTTTGTTACTTGTAAATAACCGACGGCCGAAGCTTCTAAATTTAACACATAAAAAGCCGATAAGAGTGAAACAGAAAAAATGAGTTGCCTTCTTTGATAAGCTGACTGCAGGTATGCTGTACGCTGGGAGGACTAGGTTCACCACTGCTGGTCGAGTCCGTTCGATCACGGCTCCTCTCGTTGCAGTAACCCTCGAAAGGATTGTTCATAGCAATAAGAGAGTTTATAATTTCCGGTGTTCTTGGCGTGACCTCGGCCGCCGCGACACCGAGTAGTCCGGCGGCGCCCGCCGAGCTAGGATTCACGTTCACATTTAGGTTGTACATCCTCGAGGCCAATTAACATTGAATCTGAAACCAACCAAAAGCAAAATATGTATTATTTCCGATCGGTTTTAAACGCGATCCGTCGATTAAGAATAATGCGCGTGCGAATATTCAAACGGAAATTACGGTCTCGTTTTAATTCCGCGTTGTTTTATATCTTATTTTATAATATCGTAAAAATTAAGAGTCAAAATGTAAATTCCGAGCGCAATGTCGTTTGAAATACAATCTGTTCTACAGAAGAGCACCGAGCTTATGTAATGTTCCGCGTGCCTTAAATCAAAACTAACGCGAAAATATTTATTTGTCCCGAGTATTGGATAGAGATTTTATATAGACGAACGAACGGTTTCGAACGCGGCATTTTGTTGAAAATAACGATTAACGATATATTACAAAATTCACGCGCCGCGTTGTATTTTTGCGAAAGCCCTGTGTCGTTAATTTATAATTACAACAACGCGGCGGCTGTCAAAGCGCACGAATGCTCGCGTATCAGAATCGGAAATTTCGCGTCACACAAATTTGACTCGAAGCGCAATGTTCAATAATAACGGGATTCGAATTCCATCTAATGAACGAATGAATTTCGACAAAACTGACAAACAACGAAGTCATCAATTTTCAAGGCGAATAAAAAATGAAAAGCAGATGGTCTAATTTTAGCGGCGCACACCTCTGTCGTCTGTTCACGTGAACCGTGCGCATAGCGGCAATAAACGTAGTAGTTAAAACACACGTCATTAACTTGTCAAAAATAATTCGAAAAAAAATCCAGCGCGTTTATTATTGTACGTATCATAAAGCGCTTATACTTATGATCGTGGTTGTAGCGACATAACAAATTTAGTTGCTCAAAGCAATAAATCAAATAAATCCGACGGTCTGATCGATGCGCGTTGTTTTCTATTTTTTTTCTTATTACGTTGCGTACAGTAATAATTATATATATACAAAATTATGCAAATTTAGTCTATAACATATACCGTACGAACAAAAACAAGTATTAATATTGTAATCGTGCACAAATTTGAAACCACTCCGGCGTAAATTTAACAAAATTAACTTATTTTTAGTTTTTCCTGTTACGATAACCGCGAAAGTCTTTAAATGCCCGTATAGTCGTGGCAGTTGTAACATACATGCGTGTGCACACACACGCGTATATATATATACACGCATTCACACGGTGCTGATTATTATGAAAAATTATGTTCACATAACCATGACATACATATATATACATATACCTATATATAAGAGTTGTTAATCGACGTAAATTTAGCGATATACATTCGCGTATATGAACGCGTACACACGCACATATATATGGAAACGACTTTTACGCTTTTTTCCATTAATGAAACAAAATAAGAAACGAAGCGGCTGTCCTCTATTTATAGAATCGTGTCTCGTTGCGTTCATCAAACCTTTTCCTTTACGCTATTCAAACCGAGCCGCAACCGTGGGCTTTGATTTATTTCCGCCGTATTTTTGTAAATCTGTTTTCTCGCGTTACGCAATTGTTGGGTAATTTGATTAAATTGCGGCGCGCAGATTAACTCGTTATAAGTTATTTGGTTTGATTTATTAGATCTGTTCCATGCGCGTTGTCGAAATGTTGCGCGTCGCTTGGACTGCTCTCGAAGATAATAAACTTGTTGCTTTGCTTGGTTTGTAAAAAGCGTCTCGGCCGGCTGCCAGCGCGGGAAAAATGCACAATATAGCCTCGCTCGAGAGTTTCTTTAATCCCTAACGAGCGCGAGGAGGTTCCATCTTCTTTAAACGTTCCAAATTCGTACGTTTAGAATTTTGACATTCGCACTCGCGTCAACAAACAAAGTATCCAAACGCGATGCATCACGCATCGCACGTACGTATGAACCCCTTTCGACTGATCAGTGTGATGTAACGCGCGTGAAAAACATTGATAAAAGACTGGTAGAGTGATCCGCGAAAGGACAACGCGTTTTACGTTCAAATCTAACACGCGAATAAAACTTTTGAATTTCAATTTTAATCTTTTATATATAGATATTGAATTTTTGTGTGCGCATTAACATTTATAAGAAAACGACCGTACTTATGATACAATATATAAGAAACGATCAGTATTTTTAATTCGACTACAACAATGTCAGAATACAACTAACGAAATACGAAACCGCCATTATGTATCATTGTAATTTAAATCGTATATATACAATAAGCAGCGAACTGATTTTATATATGTAAGATAAATGTACAATTTCAACGGTACAAAGTACAACAAATCTAAATTTAATAACTTAACAACCCAAATGAAAAGGATTTCATTCCAAGATAGTCGCGATTGCAACCTGATGTCGTTGGTTTTACAATTCGATCGTCTCTTGGCATATGATTTTTCTGCGCATTCGAAATAGATATATTCGTAAATTTATTATTTATATTTATACAGCGCGCGAAAATGTTGCTTCGAGCACGAAATGCATGCGCGGGTCGGATTAGCAAAATCAAGCAAAAAATTGAACAGGGTGGAGAGATAATTTCGCTTTTATAGGAAGGTTTGTCAAATGAATGATTCATTTCAGCGGAGCGAGTGGTTTCTTCGTTGAACCGTAAAGTGTTTTGATCAAGATTTTTCGTTTTGCCCAACACGAGCAGAAGATCGGGGACCTTGAAGAGGGGCGCTGTGTCGTTCGATCAATGTTAGGCGTTCTTAAATTGATAGTTTAAAATTTGCCGATCGTTTATTTTCATTAAAACCATTTTCATGTACCAAATTAAAGATTGACATTAATCTTTGTTTTGGTGAGGAAACAACTCCAATGCAAGATTATATTCCAGTCTTTCATTTATATATACAGATGCATATACATGCGTATGTACTTATATAAATCAGTTGTAAACCTTCTATAATAATTACATACTTTTTTATTTGAATATATTATATTATTAGAAACCAAATTATTAATGACACGTGTAATAAATAAATAATTGAATAATATTAAATACAATAATTCTTGGACATTAAAACGTTTACTTGAAATAATCAATGAAAATTATCTATCGCAAAAAGTTATATTTCACGTTGAAAATGAATAATTGTATGTCTGAAAAAATTGCCAAATTTATATCGTTCCAATAAATGGAATATTTAATAAATAAGCTTAATTTTTTGTAATTATATACAGTGCATTTAAATGTGTTAAAAGATATGCATTGAGTGCTACTTTCGGAAACATCCAATTCAGATTAATTATACCCGTATACATACAATTTAAAATAAAATTTCGTTCAAATTATGGTGGTAGATACGGGGATGCGCCATCATTGCTTCATTAGTCGTGATTCAGTTATAATAGTTACTTCCATAACACTATTTCGTAAATAAATGTTTAATCAACTATATTTCAACAATTTTTATATCTGTAATAATAACATTTACGAAATGGTGTACAAAACTTAAATACGCCTGTATATTAATTATTTATCAAGTTAACAGTCTGTTACTTCCGAATAACATGCAACAACAAAATATAAATTATTTTGGCTCGTGTACGTTACAGTCTCGTCAAAATTTCATGCCCTCGAAAGCATCGATTAATAAATCAACACGATAAATATTCATTCAACCGCTTTAAACAATATAATAATAATTATAATAATAACAAAAGCATACATAATACCCTATGGTTTGAAGGCAAAAAACCAGCGTCATAAACGCGTTGAAAAATCAAATCGAGTAATACAAAACACTCGTCGTTTACTAATTCCGAGTCAAAAAATGCAAATCGTCGAAGGACAGGCTTTCCTAAAACCTCGACGTCGTAAATTCGACCGCGCCACATTAGAAAAGTGCTCATTACCATACATAATCTGTTTTCGTAAACGCGTAGCCCGTTCTCGGACTGCCCAATTGGTATGATAATCTGCGTCGTTTTTTTTGCCCTCGTCTTTCATTTTTTTCTCCGTCTTTTTTTCTCCCGTTACTTATTTTTATTATTATTTATCCGCGTGAATGGATACGCCACGAAATTCGTAACCTCGAGATCTGCATTCGTTGAATCGAAACGTTCGGGCATGACGAATGATTTATCGACGCGCAACCTTGGCTGAAGAGCGCCGACTCGACTATTCGGGCTGGTTCCATTGTCCGGATGGGACTCGCAATCCGATCTACGTAGTTCGCTTTTGGAAGAATTTTATCTCTCATTTTCCCTCGACGAATTAAACTTTTCGTCTATAAAAACAAAACTAGCGGTCGCCGTCTTTTTATTTATTTCGACAAATTATTTCCAAACTTTTATATTGTTCTGATCAATAAATAAAAAAATATGAATATAGTCGTATAACCGTAAATATATATGTGTATATATAAAAATAGGCAATCTGGTTGTCTAATGCACCGCGTCATTTATATAACAAAATTAAAACCAGAAATTTAATGCAATATAAAACTAATACCATTTATTACTATCGTATTTGTTTATTTTCGTTTCACATTGAATGATCACTTGTTTGAATTATTCATAAAGATAACTATTAAATCGCAGTACTTCGCATCCTGCTACATAAACGAAAAACGCGCATGGAACGGGTAATAAAGATGCGTGGAAATTGAAAACCCATTTAAAAGCCGATGAACAAAATAACTACAACTTTGTTAACGCTAAATATATTAGCAAATATCGTAGCGAATGTTGACTTAGCATATTTTGTCTACGAGCCTTAGTTATAAACGTCAGCATTAATTAATTTTATTAAAGCATATAGCGCGGCACACGTGCTTGTACAATTTTTTTTTTCATCCGAAAATAATCTTACGCAAACTGTACATTTGTATTTTTCACGATCTAAAAAGTTTTTCATTATAGTAGCTCGGAATGTTTATTTGTTTTTTTACTTTCACTCGTTTTTTCAACATTTTCAATCATTTAATTAACGCGCGCCCATGCGATATAATGGCGAAGTTGACGAATACTTTTGGAATTACAAATATTTTTCTTATTAAATGCCCGTTCTCTTTCACTCCGCGTTCGTTTTCTGTTCGCGCATCTCTTTTTTTCTCGCGCCTGCGCGCGCGCTCACGAACACATGCTCGGACTTCCTCGCGCCAAACTCCTCAAGGACTCGTCGTCTTCGCACAAAATTTGACACTAGCGGGGATTAGAACAATACGCGTTGAGATTTATGCGCAGCGCGCGGTCTCGTTAATATCTTTGGCGCAACAAAATCGCACACAATCGCGAACACAATTTCCATGTTAATCAGCTTCGTTCCGTCGCGCTTGTTTATTTTTTGGTTCCCTCCCGAGCCCGAGTCGTGGCCTTCGTGCCTTTTTTGTTGTTTCGAACGAAACGCCGGGCGCCGGTTCTTACTCCCGCGCCCGTTAAGGGAAAATTCGACGAGAAAATTGTGACGTTCGTAGTGACATTAAAATTCAATGCCAGTTTCCATTTACAAACTCGATTTTACAATGTGCGTAACAAAGAAACCAAGACGATTTAATCAAATAATTGATTTGCGTAATAGATTTCGCGTTGTATTAAACAATCATGCTACATGATTAAACATAACTGCGTTAATATTCAGTTTTCAGAAATATATGTGAAAATAGTTTGAACTCTTCATTTGGTATTAAATAATTTACGACAACCATAAAAATGGGCAAAAATATTTGAAACCATTACAATATTAATTAGTAAAACTGCATGCTCCCATCTCACAACACCAAACTACATCCAATATCTTCTTATATATATGTATAGATATTGACAAAATTTAACTGTTCAAATCATATTGTACCAGAAACACTGCAAGTTATAATTAAAAACTATTTACTACAGCACCTTATTCTAACCAATCAAATATTAGTATAAAATAATAACAAAAGCATAACAATAAAGTTACATTATAAAATACCACACTGACAGCTTTATAAGGATAACAAGATTAGTATTATAGAAATTACTACACTTTATATAAATTTGTCTCGTAAAATATAGCTAATTAGTCTATATGACATTGCGTATTGTATAGAAGATTAATCACATTTTTTGAAATATCTGTTTCCATATCCCTGCAATGTCATAATATATAGTCTTTTTTAATACACCATTTTTGTACGTGTGTAATTATATGAAAAAACGAGGAGCCTGTACCGGGCCAGTTGAAAAAAGTCGATGCACCAATTTCGCTCGCGTGCAAATATGGACGAAAGTTCCGATGATAATCTCTTCGGGTTTGTCTCGCATACCTATTTGGCGTAATTGCAACAAATGTTGAACCGTTTGCGACCCGGTGTACGCGCCTTGACCCCAACACGCATTCCGCTTGTTCGCCGCTGCTGTGTTACACCTCAACACGAATAAGCCGACGACAAGCATCCATTCACTAACCCGCCAGTCGAAACCGATTCCAATATTGCGGCGATCATAATTCGACCGATCGCACAATCGGGGAAATGTTCCTCCAAATAACAACTGTCAAACCTCAAAGCTGTTGTCATTGCATAGACGATTAAAACACGCGTTTCAACGCCCATTAAACTTCACTCTTCTGTCCGACTCTCGTATCTCGTTATATCTTATCTTATCTTCCCTATCTGCGAATTCGCTTTTTCTTCCTACTTTCTGCGACCATCGAAAGTAATTAATTACTCAATTCGCCGCCAATGGCGAGACGCAAAAGCGCCGCTTACCCGAGTTCGTTTTTTTGGGCTGCGTTTTGTTGTGAAATGAATTCAACATCCAACGGAACGCACAGCTTAATGCAATTATTTTCGGGATAAGAAGGGTCGCGTAGCGCGCGCTATCCGGTAGAACTGCAAAAATTATGATTAGCGTATTGCAGGTAAGCATTAGCCTGAAAAAGCGTTCTGCATACGAGGGATAAAATTATTTTTACGGCGTCCTTGAAATAGCAAACTAGGCAATTTATTAATCAAAGTAAAATATTATTATGTATAAATTTATACGGTTATAGTTTGCACCGAATAATAATACGTCGTTTTGCGTTTGGCAATCGATCAATTGTAATGTTAAAAATTTCGCAATTTCAATATCGTTAATTTAATAATATATATATAATTACAATTACGAGCGTCGTGGTATTATCCTCTTCGACCAAGAGGACGCGGTTCGGAACGCGCGAGTTGATTTGTTGCGAGTATTCGTCTGGACAATTGTTCTGAATGCAAATGCGCTTATATAACAAAGCTCGCAGCCAAGTGCAAAAGCGCGAGCTTTTTCTGTGAATTTGTTCGAGTGAGAAAACAGGTGTTCGATGGTTCCGATCGCTCGGTCGAGCGCGACTAAAAATAGCGCGGAGACGTTTGATTTTGACTCGCGGAACATGCGCCTTCGGTATTTGAATGATCATTTGCCTCGATGTGCGCGCTTTAAGTATTTTCTCGCGTTCCCGAATATTATCGATATACGCGAGTTGAACGGCCCAATAATTGAAGCGTGTTCAAATATTCAACGCAGTTATCTGCGTCGACCGATAAAGACCAGCTTCGGTCTTTTCCTTTCCCCTTTGATAATTTGTTCAGATTTAATTAGCCATGCTTCGTACGAATTCCAGTAATTAAAGGAAAAAAATTCCTTTTAAACAAACATTTTTATCTTTACAAGCTGATAAAGCGTTTAATTTTGCAACGGGGTAACAAACAGCCCTTTTCTCCTCTCCGCATTGCCCGTTTTAAATTGACTCAATGCGCAAAATGGAGAAAAACACAAAATTGACTAAAAGCCACGCGGTCAATTTTTTATTTAAATTTCATATGGATATTTACAATTGCAGGTAGGTTAATCAAATTGCAGATTAGATAGCACTGAACTTGTGAAATGCATAACCATTTATTCTGGTTTAAAGCAAAATGTATATATATATATTTGTCAAAGTTACAATCAAGTTAGAAGTAAAAGCAATATTGAAGCTGCAGTTTTCGTCAGTGGAAATTCAATGTGTACACATTAATAAGAAACGTTGCTAAATAATCAGTGTGTATATATATATATACATACATATTAAATTTCTATAAACATAACAACGCAATGAATAAAAATCTTAAACTTTGAATTTAATTTACGCACCGTCGCCGCGGCCATCATTTAGGTTTAATTATTAAAAGTTCATACAGACCGTCAACGAATAAAGATAAAATAGGGAATTGGTCATCTTTACTACGCGCGCGAAGAAAGTGACCGCGCGAAACATCGTTCCAATTAACTGTGCGCGTAATTCGATATCATTTGGTTTGTTTACGAGGTTGAATTTTTGTCCCGGCGTATCGGCTGTATCGCCACCACGAGGGTGGCATTCCGTCTGAAGCGAACAAAGAGGCGCCGACAGAATACGATCGGACTCAAAACGGACTGTGAAAAAAGCACTCCTCGACTTCTTTAATCAATCCAAACATATATCACTTAATAAAACCTACACGATGCCTTTATCATTATTTAGAATCGCGAACATCAAACGAGATATAATTGCGCGATCGTTTCATCCCAGTTTCCCCCCGGTTCTTTCTTACTTTGCGTTTCGCTTCGATAAAACAAAATATTGTTTGACACAACGTTGCCTATATTTTTCTTCCACGAAAGATTATAATATCTTTATCTTTCTCTTTGAAGTCGAGAAAAAAATTAATAGAGTAGTAATACCAATTACGCTTTACGTAACCCATATAATGCGAATATTGTGCACGTTCTGAATAGAGGTATTATAAAAAGAGCGTTCATATTTTGCAGATGAAACTTTTTCGAGTGCACATTTAGTGGAACTAATGTACATGATTTGGTTATTTATAGGTTTATACCAACTTACGAGCCTTTAATTTCAATTATCTACTTGCACTGAATAGATCTCTATTGCACTCGAGAAGTGTATAACCTAAAAATCTGAATATACATAATTTTATTACATTTGAAGCGTTGCATAAGTCTCAAAATTCTGACTGACCTAAATGTATGCATACACTAGATTTTTTGTATATGTATATGTTTTGTGTATATATATATATATATATATGCATAGAAGATCGACTCAAAAGTCCAGACCATGCAGAAAATATAATTTTTTTAATCCAAATGTAAATTGTCTGACTCCAAAATGTATTTATTTACACTTTGTCACATTAAGTTTCATTAAAATCGTTCAAATAATTTGTTCCGAAACTTTCTGATTCAATTTTGATGTATGAATATATATATATATAGGAAATACAAATAAACCGGAGCGAAAGGTTATTTTTATGTCTGGCAATATTTCTATCAAATCAATTTTTATCAACGTCAATATCCATAATGAAATCTGATGTATTAAATCAATTAGAATAGTATATTATTCGTTTAGAATTTATAAAATGTTCCCGAAAATATATAAATGCTGTATCAATTTCTTTCATTTATTCAATAAATATCATTTTGTTTCTCCGATAACTTTTATACAAATCTTTATGGATTCGTATTATATAAAGTTATAAAAAATTATATAGTTTCCTATTAGTATCACGATAAAAGCTTTAATAATAAGAAATATTTTACTATAATACGGTTTATGCAATCTACCGCATTTTTTTATTGAACATTTAATATCTACATTTTATCCACTTATGACTGTGTAAAATATGGTCTGATCAATTCGTATAAGATTATATATTCATTTGACGTCTTCGAAATTGTCATCATTACAAAAGATAAAATTATATATACATTTAAATACGCTTTAACATTTTCAAAAATCAAACATTATAAATCTGCGATGAAGATATATATTTTTAGGATAAAAAACGTGCGAAATTTCGCAACACTATAAAAGTAGCAATAAAAGTACAATACGACCAGAGTGTGCACAAATCAAATAACGTTTTAAACACGCATAAATTCGAATTGGAAAAAAATATGCAAATTAAATTTAGCAAATTACACATATATAGGAAAGTCGAAAAAAGTGTTTTGATTGGGACGCCGAGTGCGAATTTTTCTAAGTCAGGGTGATCGGTGCAAAAATTTGCCGAATTTTGTAGCCGCGAGGAGATTGTCGCGTGCGTTCAAAACTTACGCAATGGCTGCCCATCTGGCCGGAATATTTTTCTCATACATTTTACCAACGAGCGAGAACGCGCCTATCTTGCACGTATGGACGTGGGCGGCCTAATTCCTCTCGCTCCTCACACCGCTGCAACTTACACTCTTAAAGAAGAAGCCACGACTTATACACAATTATATGTATTTCGACGAACGTATTATTGCAACCGATCTCAAAAATATTTTCCCTTTCGAGTCAAATTTGGCGTCCCGTTTGTTTATACCCGTCAAAACCACACGGAGCATTCGGTTTTTAAGGTTAATATAAAATAAATTACGTTACTACGCGTCGAGTGACACAATGTAAATACGCTGAAACAAAGACCCGGTTTTATTAACACGATAGAAACGTAGCAATTTTTACCGATTGAATATTAACAACTATCAAACAATCCGACCTTAAAACGAAATAAAAAAATGTACGAAAGATTTGAACTCGCGAATGCACTGTAAAAACTGGCGTTACAAAAATGTCTTCAGTCAAGACATTTTTATAGAAAAGATATTATAAGTGTCTTATTATTAGATACTATTTATGTCTTTTGCATGAAAATGTCTCCGTTCAAGACACT
>JABFQC010004325.1:0-12816 GCA_022817085.1 Psilanteris sp. ZL-2020
CGATAACACAAATAACATTCATTAAATAAAGTAAATTTATTTGAAAAGATATACATATATATATTTTACAAAATGTATATATATATATATATATATATATATATATATATATATATATATATATACAGGCAATATTATTAGTTTCTATGTTATTATACTGTATAAATAGTTTCGGATTAGAATAAGAGAAATGTTCCACCAGTATGAGAGTAGATTAATTATAATATTCATACTACAATAAAATACATTTCGGATTGTTCACATACACGATATTTACTATAAAATTCAGAAATAAATGTAAAGGTATAACAATTATTTATCGTCGATTTTCTCCAACGCTCGATAATATAATTTAAAACATTGTAAACAATTTATAAATATTTAAATTAATATAATTCAGAAAAATACCGAATTTAAACAAAGAATTTAATTACAATAATGCATTGAAATGCCAGAAATCAAATAATGTTAACTCAATCTTGTTCGTAAATATACTTTTTTGTGCGTATTTATATTGCTAATTGTTTTCTTATAAACGAATTCCGATAACAAATCTATATTCATGGATAAGCATCAATGAAATTGCGTTAGAAAATAATTTAAAAAAAATGTGAAATGAACCTGATGGAGATAATATAATTCCCAAAGGCACTTAAAATGCAGTGACTTCTTTGTTTTCATTTTCATTGGTTTTTATTTGGATGAATTGATGTTTCCATTAGTGTTTGCATATACGTCTATTTGCATGTGTAAGGATTCCCAAATTGAAACGCATATCTAATAGTCCACGTTTCCATTTGGATCTAATAATATCTAATACAAAGTAATTTCCCCAGATTACCAAATTTGTTTCAACAGTTTTCACTGAAGTTAGCAGTATTTCGTTGATAAATTATAGATGGCGGCATACTTTGTAGCATTATTTTAATGTAATTTCATTATTCCATTACAAATCTTTTAAGCTAAAAAAGTCACAGAAAACAACGGCATATCTCAAATTCGTAAAATCATAAACAATATTTTCTAATAATATTGACATCCGTCAATTAAATATACTTAAATAATTTAAGTATAATTAGATAATAATAAATATAAATATAATTAAATCATTATATTGTTTTAAAATAAAGTTCAGTTCAGATTTAGAAAACTGAGCTTTCGAGAACCAGGACGCCACTTGTCTCTTCCTGCGACAGTAATAAGCTACTTTTCTCCCTCAACCTACCCAAACAGACTTGTTTAATATTAATAATAATCCTATTCAAACAATTCATAATTTAATTAGAATTATTAATTTAAATTTTAATTAACTAAGCCCACTAAAGTTTGCAAGAATATACTTAACACAATGTTCATACGTAGACACTTATGAATACAAAACATCATTGATCGGCAGCGTTCCGAAATTGTTATACATGCTTCTCTCTCTTTCGCGTGATTTTCACATATTAAAAATTCCCTTTGGCTAATGAAACACCCATGAAATGCAAAAAGACTTATGTAATTGTGACAATGGTGCTGCATCATCATAAAAAAAAATTTCATCAAGAGCAATATTCATGAGCTTATTTTGAAAATACGTAATAAAATGTATAAAAGATATAACAACATTAAGATTTAATTTTGAAAAAGTAAATTGCATATTTTTAAAAAATGCTACACTTATTTTCATTATGTATCACGCTTTGCAAGTACTATAGCTACTTTTATTTTCGGTCGCTCGTAGCGCTGTTGTCGACTTTGCACGGAACTTATAATGGAGGTCTCCCACGACATCGCCAGTTCAATCACAATAATTGAACACTGCCAGAGACAATAAGTAATTCCTAGTTTACAGAAGTACTCCTGGCTCGTTCTCTTGTCGCCTATGTTCCGGGTTGGCCTTTGCATTCAAATACAGTAAACCAATAAATCTAACAACAAACCTCATTGATGAGAATTAGTACACTTTTTGGATAGTTTAATCTAAAGTAATTTGATTTTGACTTTCAAGTTATATATTCTGCGTATATTGGATAACGCGGATGAACTATCGTTTTAACATTCATTTCGATCGCTTCTCATTTCTGCAAAAAATGCACTACGAATTTAAAGTTTTCCTTTTGTTCTAAGAATTTCTACTTTTTGGAGAAATTTCCGCCATTGCAACTAAATATTTATACGCCACGGCTTGCCTACCGTTAAAAATGCTTCGATTCCAGAAAGTCAAATACACGGAAATACATGCGATGGTTTCGGCAGAATAGTTCTGTGTCACCTATTTATAAAATAAACATGGCACTGCACGTATTAAGTTCATTGTTTTCACGATAATTGTGATAACTCTTGAAACGAAAATAAATAAATTCTGTGTCAACAAATTGGATTTGTTTTGTTTATTCTACGCGGAATTAATCAATTGTGAATATTTTGTCATTATCGCACTTACGTTAGCATATGCAAAGCATAGGAAAAACCAATTAAATTGAATGTTTATTAAAGCATTCAATATACCAACCAAAGAAAACAAATAGGAAATTTTTATCGAGAATAAGGAGTAACTAATTTTTCTTCCTATAGAGCTAAATGAATCGCGAGGAAATGATATGACCTTTAAATTGATAATGTATGTGCCACAGGGAGAAAAGTACGACTTTATATGAACATCCGACAACACGGTATATTATTCACCGAGGGAGAAAAGTTAGTGTTTATTTCCGTGGTTCATAGGGTATGCCAAATGCAAGTAAACAAGTTTTATCACGTAGAAAATATAATTGCAATTATCTCCCTGAGTCGCGGGGAGCAAAGACCGTCTTTATTAAACCATAAAAAATATCGATTCATCCGTCCGACCACGCGTCCATTAAGAATCGTTTGGAACCCCCGCGGTGCATAACGTTCCGGTTTATACCCCGATTTTAAGGTCATTTAAAGATCAAATTGGCGCATCTCGCGCATTATTCGCGCGACTCGACATTTATAAACACCAAAATAACGCTGAAACGCAATACCCTGCCACGCACCATAACCGAGCCGTAGAAACACAATTATATATATAATGTTTCAATTGAAAAATACATTCAGCTATATTTAAACAATTTGATATACGCAAACGGCTCAAGCGTCTGGAATAATTTTTCCATCCAATTTACACCGTTAATGACAGCGCGTGTCAAGAATGATAATCAATGAAATTTAACTTGAAAGTAATTGTTCGTTTGAATTCGACTGGCACGATTCACGTTTAAATGATTATATAATAATAATAATCAACCACGAAATTAAAATTTTTTTATCAACGAAACAATTTACATACCGTTGAAATTCGGAATCGGCTTTTGAACCACGCCATTGTTCCTGTTTGACCGAAAGTGAAAAACAAAAAGACAGACAGAGAGAGAGAGAGAGGCAAAAAAGAAGCAAAAGACATGCATTTAAAATCAATAATTTTATACCGATACGTCGAAAGCAAATGAAAATGTCGCTTTTTAGGCGGAAAAAGCGTTTCCTTTATCGACGATAATTCGCAAATCAAATCACGCGAAACGACTTTGTATTATTCAGCGGGGGAATAAAAAAGGACTCATCTTTGCGCGTCGGAAATTGGACTGTCCTTTAAACGAAAATTGTATGAAAGCGTGGTACCAATCGTGGTAATGACGATAATCGAATAAAACAGCGCTCCGGCGAACGTCCATTGTTTGTTGGTCTCGTCCTCGGTGCCGTCCCAGCCCTCCTTTTTGATCTTCTTAAGCAGGTCTGTTTCGAATACCTTAAACATTTCATACAGTGAAGACGGCTTGTCTGCCGTGCCTTTTAGTTATGCATGGCTTTTTTAGCTACCTTCAGTTTCTCCACGACCTGCTGCGTCCAATTTTCTCGTATCAGGACACTAGAATCTTGAGTGATACGCCACAAACTTTGTGTGACATTGCCACGCAGACCTTTGATGCTCTTCTTTATCTGCTCAAAGTACATATTTTCGTCAAACACGATGCATAATTAGAAATTAGATTCAGCAATCCGATTGAGGCCGAGCTGCACGTTTGACCACCGACAAATGTCAAATTCATGTGCAAACGCCGTTCTGTCAACGTCGACGTTGCAGCGCTCCTTTTATTTAACATCAATTTCGATGGTAAAAACAGTTTCGCAGTGTCCGAACGCGAACGTTTCTTCTACGTCATTTATACGCCACGCCTATGGAAACAACGACTCTTTCGCAAATTGGTTAACTTAATGATTGATTTAAAGTACCGTTTGATTTGTGATTTCAGGTTCATGCAACGTCGAATCTATGTTCATTCCAGGTGTATAAGTAATTTTTGTTTAACGTATTACAAACTTTGTCTGTAAAATGACATTTGTCCCAATAACAATAATTTGATAAGAATTTTGATGTTGTTCAGTATATACGTGAAATGGACGAAGAAACAATGTACATTCAACGTGTTATAAATTAAAGAATACTTTATAATATCAAATATATTCGGCATTTGCACACAAATACGTGAAATCTTTATCGCTTGAAGCGTTGGTTTAACAGAAATATGAAGGTCAATCAACGTTGAATCCACATCCCTTCGAAATGTATACGTCAATTTTTACATTGGTCGTTAATAAAACAACGTCAACGAGCATTTGATCAAGACTTTGACACCTATTATCGTACATCATAAATGAACATCGATTCAACGTGTTTTCGACATTCAATTGATCCAAAGGTATTTTACAAAACCCTATTAAGATCAATCTGAAAACGATTCCCTCGTGCCTGAAACCCAATAGTCAAATCTACAAAAACGTCGTTTGAACATGGATTAAATCGCTAATAAATCAATATCACATAATACCTGTAATTTCTTTAATGCGCGCAACTGCAATTTATTCGCCGTGTTTTTGCTCGGTATTAAGGTTTATGTAAATGCATTTTGAACTGGCAATTTTTGTTTTGCATTTAAATAAGAGGAAATCAGTTAGCAGATGTTGCAGCTTTGTGTAAATTCACAAACTTTATGTCGTACGCGTTTATCGTCTGTTAAGATGATTATTTAAAAGTTCGTTCATTACATCGAATTTTCAATAAGAACTCGCTCGACAATCTGGTTTTTTTTTGTTTTCTTTCTATAAATGCCTTTTTGCAAATACTTCTGCGAACAACAATGCTTCACATTTTCCGGACTGCGCTACATCGATGGATCTTATTAAAAGTTCAAGCCGCGAGTAATTAAAATTATTAGTTTAATAATAACTGGTATCTGATTATAAGAATGTAATTAATATTGATAATCTCCTATCCATTAATTGTTAGCGGTTATGAGAGATTTATTAATGCGCTCGTGAATAATTTGAGAGCAAAATTAGAATTTAGTCAATTTTAATTCGACTTTATTCGAAAGCACCGCGCGTTATACGCGGTAATTTATAATTAAATGCAAAAAGTTTATTTGATACTTCGGCGATTAATTTCGGAATAATTAAGCGTCCTTTGTCCATGCGTGTGATTCAATAAATTATACCATTCTTATAAGTTAGACACTGCTTGTAGATAAAATATTATATATATACGCGTGGCGGCGCGGCGCGCAATTAATTGCGAGACATTTTTCATTGTCCCCGTAATCATAAATGTTTGTTGCAAAATTCGAATTGACTCGTTTTCGTGCAATAGCTGCGTAGCGTATAAATAAAATTGTAATAATTTTATTGTTATCGAATCGAAAACATTTAATTATTATCCAAGGTACGCGTGTGCGTGCATTCGAATTTGAACGCGGATATTTCATTATATTACGGTTTTTAACTATTTATTTGAACTAATACAGTTTAATACGCGAGTATTATTTAATACAATAATTTTAGTAATAAGATTATTAGATTTTAATACATAATACTCAATAATTAATTATTATTATTATTATTATCTGATCGATTTCATTATTTTCGCGAAATTATAACAATTCTTAAATTTAGTTTATTTACAACTATAATAATCCCGGCGAAAATATATGGTTAAATAATGTACACGCGTGTATTATTAACATTTCAATTAGAATATTAAAATGATATTGAAATCATAATTAATTCACCGTCCAATTATCAGTTTGCATTTTTTTTTTTCCATATCATAAAACCATCAAAAAAATCTTTCTGTTTTATATTTATATCTAAACAGGATAAAAAGAACATATAATGAAAAGCAAATAAAAATAAATACTGTTTAACGATAACACGCAAATGGAGATTTAGGTACTTAATATGTGCAATGGTTAATTAATATGCAATATATCTTTCAGCGTTAAAGTGAAAATGTGAGCTTTGCTCGTTCACGAGAAATCGCCTTAAATTATATCGATCCCAAACGGATAATTCTATATGAAAAAAATGTTAATTAACAAGTGAAAGATTCTATAATAAATTTTTTGCACGCACGCGTATATGGAATATCGACTTCCATCGAAAATGTATTCATTATTACTTAGCAACGAATTAACATTTTCATAATACGCTAACCTATCTAGCAAAAAAAAAACTCGTTTCTCAAAGCGATGGTACTTTTTACGCACAAAAACACAATAATCGAAAACAACTCTGCAACACCCAAAACCGTATACTACACGCAAAGAAGAGATATGTTGAATCGACCAAAATTTTGTCCATTTTACTAAAATTTGATTGAATGTACCAAATATTTCGTAAATATAACAAAAATTTGGTTAAATCAACATATCCCTTCTCTGCGTGTACAATTAAATACCACCGACTAATATCCGTCGAACACTAAAACGTCGATTCTACGTAGATAGGACGTTGAAACCACGCATATTCCACGCGGATCTTTTCGTTGTAAACAAAATCCAAAACGTTCACCGGGCGACTGCAAGGACGACGCATTCAAGGTCAAATTTGATAGTCGCGCAATTCAAATTCGAATTGAATCGGCGTGTTCCGCGCGACCGCGCCCGTGATAGAAATGCTCTAATCGAGCCGGCGGATGAAACGTCCGTCCAAGCAGCGTACAGCGTTTCAATAATTGACATCAAACGCTCGGCTCTCAATCAGCGCCGACGTGTTCGCCAAAGCACACCAATATTTACATCCGTCTCGTGGTCCGCCTCCAAAGACTCAAAGGCGTACGCTCCGAGCACGCAGTAGGCAACGACCAGCGAGATCAGGCTCACGTGCGAGAACACACACTTGCAGAATCGCCAGAACAGCCGAAGGACCTTCAGGCACCTGGAGGGCTTGTCGTCCCCGGCGCCATCCATTATACCCTGGGCGTGTCGTCAGCGTTCATAACAAAACTCCCGGACTCGACGCACCGATTCACTTCGAGGTGCAAGGGGAGAGGGTGGGGGGAGAGGAGTGGGAGGACCGAAAGAATACCTCACTTGGACGAAGCGTGCGAATTTGCACGCATCGAGCGGAGATTCGCGCGAGCAAACCACGCGCAAACGACGTTTTGGAGCTCCAACGGGCGTCGTTGTTAGACGGGTTCAAGGTCAACGGCTCGGTTACGCGAGGGTCACTGATTAAACCGGCAATTCGGCACGTCGATCGCGGTCTTCGAATGGTTCCGTCATTCTTTGGATGTTAAACGTGAGGACGGACGCGATTCCGGGTCAGAACTGAGTCGGCACGTTAAGAAAAGCGAGACGCGGCTCGCGGAGTGTGGGACGTGCCAAAATTATCCCGCGCCTTGTATCCCACCACCTTAATACCTTTAATGCGCCCGGTTATCGCTTCGCGAGTTGTTGACTTTGTGAACTTTGCACGACACAAAAAGTGTACAAGTAGCGACTGATAAATCGGCGAAATCAAAATACACCGGGGTAAAAATAGGTTCGGTCCGGTGGGAGGGGGGTTGTGTTGGGTGTGTATTAAGCGTGTTCGCGTGAGTTTTTGGTAAAATGGAGTTCGAGAGTGAGCGAAGGATCGTTTGTGCGGACTCGGAGTGCAGTATTTGGGTTTAAACGGAAATTTCGCGAGGGGATTCGAACGCTCGGGTCTCGAGGTTCCTATACGGGTTGACGGTTGGTGTAGACACTTTATAAGAATTTGTGAATTTTGTTTTCCTTTTCTTTTTACTCTTTTTCTGGACTTGATTTGAATACTGTCGGCTGTCAAATTAGCAACAAAATGAGTCAGATATTTTTGTCGACAAGATTGAGCCTCGATCAAAAAAATTAATTGCTTTTAATTGTATACAACTGCAAAATACAAACAGACGTAAACAAAAAGTTGATAACATCTGTTGTAGACAGATGATTAAAAGTAGTTGTATCTTCGTGCGATTGATGTATGCAGATTTTGCGATGCATAAAGCGTCGCTGTTCGCATGCTACATGCAACAATTACTGCGCCGATAATTAATGAATTGTTATGTCGTGGATTAATTACGATTCACAAAATCTGGTCATCTTAATGCGCCGCGAGATGCTTCGTGCAAATTGCAATACTCCGTAATTACCACGCTCAGAGATACCTTCAAGCAGAAGTCTAGGTATTATATTCGCGATGACTTAATCATCTTAATGTCTTAATAATATAAATAAAAAAAAAAAAAAAAAAAAACTGCCGAACAAATAAAAGATCGTCTTTGCATAAACGTAGAATCAGTTTGTGAATTTCGTAACTGCGGTTATTCGTCATTTTACCCCGTCGGATTTAATCCTTGGGATCGCAAAAACGTGATTTCGTTTCGAGACAAAGCGAGTGGCGTTTTTCTGGGCGCAGAAATTGCGTTTGAAATGATTATGCGAACGGTCTAAATACTGATCGGACGCAGCGTTGCGTATATATAGCTTTTGGAATCTATGAAGCTATACAAATTTACTTATAGCTTCATAGCTATAATTACTGTGGCGTCTCTTGTAATTCCATTCTATAGATGAATCCAATCTAGTTTACCTAATAAAAGCGAAACTAATGAAAAAATTTGCAAACCATTGCTGCAAATCTGACCATGCTAAAGTGATCAAATAATCGCCGTCATGAATAAAAATATTTCTCTTTTCTTCGATCTAAATTTTTGTTATTTTTTTTTCTTTTTTTTGTTTTGTTTGTTTGCAGATTATGTTTTATAAAATATACATACGCGCCAGAAATTTAGAGTAATTTTTCATTTTTTGCAATAAAACACTGCAGAATTTAATACCGCTATTGAAGCTTTTTTAGTAAACGATCGACTATTTTGGGATTTCAATAACAAACATCCACTAAACGTGCACTTTATCCTCATTATATCTCATCAATCACTCTTTTCTCTTGATAGTGTTTTTCAAGATTCAAAAAGCTTCGTGGAATATATTTTTGTAATTTTCGTTTACTTTATTCCGAGCGTTTAGTTCCACAATGGATTGTAATGCGATAAAAGTTTGGTATTAGTCGCATAAACTTTGAGCTTTCGGAAAAACAAAAATGTTTGAATTATTAAATTATATGAATAAACGATGCAAGCCGACAATAAAATATGATTCTTATTGAATTTAAAGTATTTATTTTATGTACCGACATTAAGATATTATGCGATACATAATTCATGTGTCTGTAAATTATGACTTATTTTAAACCAATGCAAATTTAATAATAATAATAGCATTATATATTGTATCATAAAATGTTTCATATAAGTGTATAATAAATTTCACGCAAAAATATTTCAATATGTTTTACGACCAAAAATATTTTCGACTAAATTTTTTATGCGTATTACAATATAAAATTTTATTTCCCTGCAAAATGCAAAATTTAAAACAGAACTTTGATGTTTGCACTGTTTCAATTCATTGCATTTTAAATTAATGAAAGGGTATTCCATTACAATAATTATTTACATTATTTCACATTGTTTCATTTATTCTTTCGTCTGAACAAGCATAATAAGTAGAGCATTATATATTCTGTAACATTTGCGAACATAATGCAACATTTGATACCATAATACAAGACGTGATTTTTATAATGCATAAATATGTGCAAATAAACTTCAATTGTACTACATATTTTGCTGAGGAAACATCAATTTAATTTATTTTATTTTTCAATGTTTTAGAATTTAGGTTACATACATTATGAAATTATTTATAATTCCTTAATTTATTTTACAATACCTAATCAATTGATTTAAACAAGAACAAAAGTATATAAATTGTTTATCGAGCGAGGAATGTTAAATAACAAATGAAATAAGAAATATCTAGATTTATTTATTATAAAATATCACATAATTAATATTCGAAATTAAAATCATAATACGATTGATCAAACGTCTGAAGTCGCACGTAACCATCTTCACCACCACTAGCAAACGTACGCCCATTGGGATGAAAAGCTAATGAATTAATAGGACCGAAATGACCTTTCAGTCTGGCGAATTCTTCTTCGAAAATGAGATGGAAGAATCGGGCATCGAATTTACCCTGCCGAGAAGATGTTGTAGTTACATCCATAGCATCTTGACCACCACCAAGTACAACCTATAAAAAATATAAAAATTTATTCAAATAACATAATTATATGATAAAATATTAACATTGAATATAATAAATAGTTGGACGAATTTATCATAAAAATGAGCATTACATGCTCTAGAACTAATAACAATGTATACTAAATAATATTTATGTTTATAACCAAATTCAAAACAAAATTATAGTTACGTACGTGATCAAGAATTGGTGATATTGTAGCTGAATTTACAGGTCGCTCAGTTTTATACACCTTCAGTTCCATTAAAGTATCACTGTCAAATAATTTGGCCGAACTGTCTTTAGATGCCGTAATAAACATCGTACCTTCCTTATTGAATTGCATATCATTAATGAGAGATTTATGTCCTTTGGTAGAATTTGATTTTTTACCCGTCTAAAATACACATTAAAATAAAAATACAAAGTCAATAAAACATAAATTATAAAATTGTTAAAATTTTCTGTTATTTAATTAGTCCAATTTAATTATTCTTGTCAATTAACCTTATATATGTTTTAAAAAATATAACGTAAGTCTGAAAGTTAATTTAATAAATAATCATTTGGTTATTATAAGTAAAATATACTAACTTTAAAGTCCCACGTTTCAATTTCACCATCTTCATGTCCAGTAATTATTGTTTCATCTACACCACCCCATAAAACTGATGATATACGAGGACCTTTAGTGGAAAATCTGAATATGGCTTCTGCTTGGGATAATGTGGAGTCTACTGTCCTTGTATCAATAACAAACATTTCACACGGAAATCCTAAGGCTTTATCCGTTGAATATACAGCTAAATTACCAGAATAACTGAAGGTACAAGTTCTCACAGAACTGTTTGTGACTATGGAAGCCGTTTCGGTTCCTATAAATATTTTTTATTAAGACATTGTCATATCTGTTTAAATGTCAATAATGTATAAATCTTAATATAAACAATATATAACTTGTATTACATATAAATATAGATGAACATTAAAACTATTTAATTATTACTAAATATAAGTTAAATAATATATTATTCCTTTCATATATACTTTGAAAATTATTCACTAAGCACAAAATATTTTCAAAATTTTAATTAAATTAAAATTAGTTTTTAAAATCAAAACAACTATAAAATAAATTTTGCAATATTAATTGCAAACTTTGCAGCATATACTGCTCTGAAATAAATGTATTGAAGGTAAACAAAATATAAACCTGTCTGACAATCCCATAATTTTAATGTGTTGTCTCCAGCTCCTGACATGAATTTTGTCGTATCCCAGTTTACATCTATGCACCAAACTGATCCAGCATGGCCATTAAAAGTACCTAACCGTTCTCCATTTAGTGAATACCAGACATTGGGGTTTCTGTCTTTACTTGCAGAAAATAATAAATCTCCCTCACGATTAAATTTTATTTTTGTTATTGCACGTTCATGTCCGTGCAGCATAAGCGGTTTCTACATAAAAATAAATATGTATTTATAGGTTATAATTAACATATTTAAAACTATAGTATTTGAACTTGTATATTTAAAATTAATTAATGACGATATAAACCATAATACTTATACTACTTAAATTAGATAAATCATTTAATTAAGCAATTGTTAGAATCTTACCATTTTGACAGGAACAATACAAAATGCTTTAACAAAATAAACTACAAATACATGAAAGTGTTAACAGTTAGTTACAGTCTTTCAAATTTCAATCAATAGATTGAGGTTACAATCACACTTCGCCGTGGACATCATACCGTCATAGCGTCAAAGCGTCATAGATAATTTTTAGAAAGTATCATTTCTGTAGAGACTCGTTGCCACATTCAACAGATGGCGCAATGAACACTCTGCGCGCGATCCAAAGCTCCATACAAAATGCAAATTCGTCGATTGTCGAGTGGACTCATCAACTGTCAAAGAAATTTTGATTTTGAAACAGCGAATGAATGCCCTGGAACCACATTTTAACAACAAAACTTCAATGGTTTTAATAGAGAAATCTTTACATCGCTGGGATCATTAATAAAAAACAACAAAAACAACAAAGAAAAATAAAGAGATTTAACCGTTTCATTCTAACAATGTATTTTACTTTGATTGATTAATAATTAAAATCAATATATATATAATTGTTAATATATCATACATTTATATTTTCAAGTAAATAAATAAATATAATTTAAATAAAATTTAAATCATATAAACATTTAAAATATATATTCAATTAGAAGAAATTTATACAGGGTGTCCTAAAAGTTCCGGGACGGTCAAATATCTCGGAAACTACGCTTTGCATCGAGAAACGCTGAAACACGTGTTTGATATTTTTAAAAAAGCTATCAAATGACACCAAAATTGAC
>JABFQC010004326.1:0-12816 GCA_022817085.1 Psilanteris sp. ZL-2020
AATCTTTAGATGATGTTTCAATGATTTTTTATAAATCTATAATTTCTTATTTCTGTGATCTATTAGGAATACGTTTATGAGGGATCTTCTTTGATCACTCGCGTATCATTAAATTTTCACTCGGGTCCGTGTACTATGAAATCATTGACCGCGATGACATGTTGTACGTATTATATATTTAGGAATATTTAATATTGATTTGTAGTTTAAGTAAGAAATAAACTATATTATTCTAAATTTTACAACGTGACATTTGTAAATATAAAATCATTATATAAATAATTTTATTATTTCTTTGTTAATTTTGAGTATTCCATTTATAAATTCTCTATTTTCTCTCCTTTCCTCTCTGTATAACAAATAATCATTACACGAATAATTCAGATTAAACATTAGACAAATATATACGAACCCATGATTGTAAAAACAAACGCATAAAATATAGTAAATTAAAAACTTGTATATATACTGCACCCTCAAAAATATTCTACCTGTGAGAAATACTAATGTGTTTGACCACGTCACCTATGAATTTTGTTTCATACTTCACAATGCCATACGCCAATTGTTCGAAAAAATTGCAACGTGAATATTAATATTTATATGTACTGATCGATTACAACTTGATTACATATTATTACAAAACACGTTGTACTTTTTCAAACGTAAATGGCATTAATTGAAAAATGTATAATATATATTACAACTTATTTTGCAAATATTCAAAGTACACGCACAGAAATATTTTGCAGATACAAACAAATTTTGTTTCATTCAACAAAACAGTTTTATTGTTATTTAACTAAACAAATAGTTTTGTCAGATCAACAAAATATAAATCAACTTCGATCATTTTGTCACATTGTTGATGTTTTTTATTTGAATCAACACACTAATTTTGTAAAAACATATTAAGCGCTTCAGTAAAAGTGTAAATATTTACGAAATATTGTATTGAACTCAGATACTTCACAGACAAATTGACGAAATACGCTTAACAAAATAATTTCTTCAATTCAACTATATCATTTCCGTGCGTGTATAATGCCATGGGCAAATCAAATTTTCTCATTCTCAAAATGCAATATATATTTTTGAAATGATTTAAAATGAAAACGTATACTAAATGCGTTGATGTTGAAATATTATTTCCGTGATTGTTGCAATTTGATAATATACTATCAAATTAATAATTTTGATATTTTTGATATTTTCAGTCTGTTAATTATTCCTTTTTTAAAATTAGCTCCATTTTATATTTTTAATTTAAAAATTGTTTCACAACTGTGTAATTTGCACTTCATGTGTTAAAGAACCATTCTCATTAGTGTTACGCAGTTTTATATTGGTTTCTTTGTCCGGTTAATTGAATTTCCATACATAGCATTTTGTTCTATATGGTAACGTTTATTCTCCGAATTTTAAACATTTGAATAGTTCACATATAAGGGGTTAATACCAGAAGTAAAGTATTTGGTACACAATGCGTCTTTTATTTCAAATAATTAATGATAATTATTGAATTATAATTTCTTTTTTTAGGTAACTGAAAAGTTGTTTCATCTAATAGACCAAGATGCCGTTGGCAGCATATCGACGGACCAAATTTTGCGATTTGTATTTAACATTTGTTATCCCAGGTATTATAATTTGACGGTACATTTATAGCAATTACAATTTGTTCAATAACTTTTATGCGCTGAAATAATTTTTAATTAAAAATTCAGATCTAGTTCCGAGCTGGACGAGTGTCGTCTGCAATGGCTGGAACGAATTTTCAAACAAACCGTGGGAAACGAGAAAGAGATCCATCGGGAGGAATTCAAAAACATCGTTATGTCGAAAAATGTACGTTGATCGCGCGATAATTAATAATGCAATTTGCGATAAGTTTTGTAAATGCGTGATTTGTATTGCAGCCGTTTTTCACGGAACGAGTATTTCAAATATTTGACAAAGATAATTCGGGAACCATTTCACTGCAAGAATTTTTAGAAGCTATGCATCAATTTGCAGGAAAAACTCCGGATGATAAAATTAAATTTCTTTTTAAAGTCTACGATATTGATGGTAAGTTCAGTAAGAAGCAAATAATTATCTATTATTTTTTTCTTTTGGTTTCCCATGCCATGTTAACAATCAATAATATTTATTAAATATATATATGTTTATATATGTTAAATATATTTATAATATATATAATATAGTTTGACATAATCCAATAAATATGATTCTTTATTTATTACACACTGAGAAAAGTAAGTGGTAACTATTACCATTACCACTTAGTTGTCCCAGTGTATACATTTCTAAATCAATTTTATATATATATATATATAGAATGTTATAACTATAATTTAATTGATTGAGATACTAATTTATATAAATTGTTATAAATATAAATTTATTAATATGTTACTATAATTTAAAATATGTTACAATTTACATTGTTTTTATTACGTTAATATTTTGAAAGCGTGTACTATTATAATATAGTAATATTATTATTATTTATAGGCGATGGGTTGATTCAACACAAGGAACTCGAGCACGTGATGCGAGCATGTATGATTGAAAATGGAATGAAATTTAGCGACGAACAAATAGAAGATTTAACTTTAGCTTTATTTGAGGATGCCGACCAGGGAAATAGAGGGACCATTACATTTGAGGCTTTAAAGAGACAACTAGAGAAACACGAGGGACTTTTAGAGAACCTATCTATTAGGTAATTGAACAATTGTTTAATTCTTTTTTATTTAATTTACGAAAGAAGATTATTTTGAATGAAAGTTTCGAAAAAGAGTACAAAAAATCATTACCAACACACCAACTCTTATATATATATATATATATATAAATAATCCGCTCATATCTTGATATATGTTTAAGACTTCACTCATAATTGTTAATCATAAAGAAATTCGGTAGCTGTGGTGAATGGAATTCATGTTACGGTAAATTAAATCCGATTATCTTATCGGATTGTATAAAGTTATTTTAGAGTAGAGTATTAATTCGGTAACTCATATCAGTTGAGTATAATACTGTTTTGAATATCGGTTTAATCAATTTTATTATGTAGGTTAAAGAGGCAGTAAACAGTTATTATATGCGTTTCGCGTATGAATCAATGATTTCTTTTACGTGCACACTTCTGAACAAAAATGCACAATATTGAATGCGATATTGATGATGAAATTACTGTTTTATTTACTTTACGCGAAGTAATTTCTTTCACGCGGATTAGTTCTAGATAAAAAATATAATGGCATCTTAAAAACAAGCTCACAATCTAATTTAATCTGAAAATCATCCGTTAATTTGTTCTAATAATATTTATTGACGATTTTTTTGCAATTGTTTAAGGACTTTGCTGATTTGATTAGTTACGTTATATTTCGATTTTAGCATAGACAGATGGATGGTACCACCTAAACCAGAACCCAAACAAGAATCGCTGTTGAAGAAAACTTTGTCTTTTCGGCCATATCAGTTGACGAAGCCTTATATCAAGAACAACTATGTCTATTTAACATTTCTATCCTTATTCATCTTTATCAATTTAGCTCTCTTTATTTCGAGGGCTTATCAATACAGGCATCATAATGGATATGTCATTTTGGCGAGGGCTTGTGGTAATTTATATTTATATACTTTGAAATTAAATGTGTTCACCAAATTCGTCAATTAATTCAATGTCATTTGGTAATATTCAAATGAAAATTGTGTTTACTCTGCGAACAGGTATCACGAAAGGGTCTTAATTTCAAACACGAATGTCTTAAACAAGAGTTAAATGTCCCGTATTAAGATAGCTGATGTGTTAAATTAAGTCGCTTTGTGTCTTAAATAGGTTCAAATTCTTTTAACAATCTTAATTATTTAAAATTCATGCTGAATATTTAAATGTTGTGTTTTTTGTTTTTTATAAACGAAGTGAAATTTTGGTATTTATTACTTTTAAATCCTTTCGAATGTACTCAAAATTGTAAAAATGTATAGGAATGATAATTGAAATTTCCATAATCTCAAAATTGGAACCTTTGCTATCTTTAATGCAATGATTCAACAAATTTTTGACATTTGTTCATATTTTGAAATATGTTTTTATGGAAATATGTCCATATGTTTATGGAAATTTTCATTTCCATAAGCCGAAATTTTCAGTCAATGTACGAACAAGTGTTTTTTCGGTTAAAAAGCATGCCTTTTATTTAATAAATAGAAAACCAATTTGTAACAAGAATGCCATTAATGTTTGTTTGGGTCATATCGTGTTTATATAGGACAGTGTTTAAATTTCGATTGCACGTTTATCCTCGTGCTGATGTTGCGACAGTGTATTACATTTCTGAGAACACACGGATTCAATTCAATCTTGCCTCTCGATCATCATATTTATCTGCACAAACTGACAGGAGTAATGATTGGTGTGCTCAGTTCTGTCCATACCTTAATGCACCTTCTCAATTTCGGTAAGTTCGTTGCGCGCATATGTATATATATATATAAATCAAAAATGCTGATGTCGAAAGAATCCAGGTAGGAATTCTCGGTAAACTTCGCTCAGGGAACATTTTGTTGATTCAACCAAAGTTTTGTTAAATTTACCAAATATTTGGTGCATTCAACCAAATTTTGATTTGAATTAACAAAACTTCTCTGTGCGTGCCAATAGTAAATAACCAAATGAATAAATAATAGTTACAAAAAGTACAGAATCTCGAATTTTAAATATCAGTATAGAAACAGTACTAAAATAGTAATGACTTAAATGTGTATCAGTACGGTTTTTATTGATAAAATAAAATTCAGAATTCAGTATTGTGTCAATATGTTTCAATACAAAGCGGAACATAAATGTACCGCTTATATTATATTTTAACATAAAACGATCTAATAGCTTAATGATTAACGTATGTGACTTTTACACTGGAGTTTAGAGTTCGATTCTCTGTAAACAAAATTTTAAATCGTCCTTAATTTAAAGAATAATATATTCAAATAATTTAGTTTGTTTTAAAATACTATCACGAGCCAGAAATAGATAATAAATCAGTACATCAAACAATTTTTGGATTAGTATTCAATGTTTGCCTTGCGTATTAATTTATTTTTTACTGGTTGGGTAAGGAATTTTAGTACTGATATGGTACAAATTAACAATACAGTACTAGTACTAATTTTAAGTACTAAATATGTATTGATTTTCTGTACTGAAATAATGTAACAAATCGGTTCAGAAAAACAAGTATCGGCCCAATTCTATCATGCCAGCGTAATGCCAGTACCACGCCAGTATTGATTTTCATTACCTCACCAATAATAATGTATAATATTAATTTAATTGTTCCATTATTCGTTTTACAACATTTAATGTGCTTGCAGGCATGATCGTAATCAATGACGAACATTTGAACAGCGCGAATTATACAATGTCTGAATGGCTGCTGACAAGTCGACCCAAATTGTTCGGCTTGGTGGCTGGCACGGCTAATCCAACAGGAGTCATTTTAGTGATCATACTCACGATCATGATCGTCTGCTCGATGCCTTTCGTCCGACGTGGTGGATGCTTTGAAGTAAATAGTCATTGATATGTGATTCGAATTAATTTGATTGGATACATTGTTGATTACAGCACAAGTTTTAATTCCATTTCGATTTACTGGTAACAAATTTGGTAAATTTGGAAAATTGGTAACAAACTTTTTCCATTCTGGTATACTTTTAGAACGAGAAAAATGTTTAAAAATGATTATTTGTAAGATAAGAATAAATATGTATAGAAATAAAATGAAATGGAATATTTATAAAATTTTGAATTTTGACAATAAGGAGATTACACTTTTGAGAATAATTATCTCCTTTTAATTCAGATCGATTAATCAGAATGTTTTGTGCTGATCCCCATAAAATTGTTTATTTAGTGTTCCCCATAATATTCCCTTCAACGCGCGCTAAGTTCCAAAACGATTTGAACCAGTTTTATGTTTCACTTTACGTTTTTGTCACTTTACGTGACAAACCGCTGGTTTTTCTAATTAAAATGTATAAAATAATCTTTAAATTAAAAAAACAGGAAACAAATACGTAAATTATAAGTAGTACTACTTATACACGTAGAAAAAAGCTATAGCGTAAATTGCTATACTTCTAGCATTCTGAGGAATTTCAGTTTATGTTACGGAAATTACTATACCTTCTTTATAGCAAACTTTCTTATATGATGTTGTACCGTGCAAAAATTTTATAACCATTTTTACAATATCTTATAGTAAAAAATGTACTGTATGGTATTACAAAAGTTACTTTAGTATAGTATAGTAATTTTGCATTGTTTTTGTATCGATATCCTTGAAATGCTAGACTTATAGTAATGTTTAATATAACTTTTTTCTATGTGTACTGAAAAAATTAAGTAGTAATTATTACCATTGGGTATTCTCAGTGTAATTAGTAAACATTTCAGTACATTACAATACATCATTGTCAAAATTTTAATAGAAACTATAATATCAAATTAAATTTAAATTATTAAATAATTCAATGTATTATATTACATAATTTAAATGCCACAAACGTAAGATATTATTTATTAAAACTGATGTTTAAAAATTGATATACATACACTTATGCAATTGTAAATTTGTAATAGTAAAGTTTATCATTTAATTGGTAATTCTTAGTTTTCTCATTGCAAAAACAAACGTATTGTAAACAAATCCGCAACTATCTGTACAGATCTTTTACTGGTCCCATCTGCTTTATATCCCATTCTGGATTCTCATGATCTTCCACGGACCCAACTTCTGGAAGTGGTTCGTGATTCCGGGCGCGATCTACGTCATCGAGCGAATTCACCGTCTGGTTTGGCTGCGGTCGCAACGTGGCAAGACGTACATCAGTTCCGGATTACTGCTGCCCTCCAAAGTGACTCACCTGGTGATCAAACGGCCGCCGCATTTCGACTTTCGCCCGGGGGACTACGTTTTCGTTAATATACCCGTAATTGCGCGTTATGAATGGCATCCTTTTACCATCAGCAGCGCGCCCGAGGAGGAAAGTGAGTCGCATTTTGTGATCGGCGATTAAAACGACGAGTCTGAAAAGATGACAAAGAAAACCTCTCGCGCGGAATTATCCGAGTCCGCGCTTTGAACCGACGAATTAGCTATAATAATCGGCGGAATCAAAGTGTCTTATTTTGAGACTCTTTTGTAAAAAAAAAAAAACCTTATAAAAGAGTCTCGCAGTAAGTCAATATCACTGTAAAAAAAGTGTCTTCACCATTTTTAAGTCAATTCTAGCGTCTTACATATTGATGGCAGAAACAACTTGTTTAAGTCACCAATGTCTTATTAAAAGACACCGCGAGTCTATAGTAAGACATTTAAACGTCTTATCCTTAAGAGAAAGAGGTTAGAAGGCTCACTATACAAACTTTTAAATAATTAACACAGAGTAAACATGTGAAAATGTGAATAATTATTACACAACATCATTATTTTTAAATCAATTTTCTAAAAAGGTACACTGAGAAAAAAAATGTTTAACAATTTACTATATATCAAAACTGGACGATACGTGAAAATACAAGAAAAATTACTATATAATGTAGTGAAATTGGCAATGCACATAATAATATATTCAAGTTTATGTAGACAATTTTTATATATAATGTAGTAATTTTTTTGTCTTTTCACGTATCGTCCACTTTTGATATATTATATAGTAATTTGTTAAATATTTTTTTCTCAGTGTACAGTTATACCCAGTTAAAAAAAAATTGTAATTATTTGATTACTGTTACTTTTAGAACTTTTAACCATAATTTGTAAAATTGATTACATATTTTGTACATTTATCTTATGTTTATCAATTAGCTTTTCCATTGCACTTTTTGTATTTACCCTGTAAGACATGTAAAATTTAAAATTAGTTGTCTTCCACCATTTCAGTGTCTTACACGCTCATAGTGCATTACAACAAAACGGTCTTAAAGAATGATTTGGTGTCTTAAATAAGTCACGAAATCTGCCTGAATTGAAAAGTATTATTTGTAAACTATCAATAGTGTCTACCATCAACACATTAAACAGAACAATCGTCTAAATTTAGACACTCGTGTGACCAAAACAAGCCGCTCAAAATCATTTAAGACGCAGAGGTGTCCAATTTAAGCCCGTAGCGTCCTTAATTAAGACACTCAGAATGCACTTCTTTTAACAGTGATTTCCGTTTCAATCATGAAAAAGTCCAGATTTAAGACCCTCGTTTGAGTAGCGTTGATCCCGCATTTTCACGCGCGTGCGTGCGTGTGTGCGTTTCAGGCTACGTGTGGTTGCACATCAGGGGCGTCGGCGAGTGGACCAACACGCTGTACTCGTACTTCGAGAAGGAACAACTGAAACTGCACCGCGGGGACGTGTTGCCGATCGAAAGTTACGCGAAAGGAAAGCAAATTTCGTAAGTTGCGGCCAAATTAGATTTACGCCCGGGTGTGGGCTAATTTGCGGTCCAGACGGGCAGGTGCGTTTCGCAGCCGGCAGCGATTGGCGCGCGACCAATCGCGCCGCGGCGCGGATGCGAACCAACAGTTCGAGTAATTGAGATGTTTTCGCAGCTGCGCGGCCACCAGGATGGCGGCCAGGAAGGAGACCACGCGGGCTCCGGAGGACCCGGCGACCAACGGGGTCACCAATCCGACCTTTGAACCGGAAGCGGGCGACCCGTCCGCGGCGAATTCGGTCGCGGGCGCGACCTACGGCGCCACGTCTGAACGTAAGAAGCACAATTAAGACCAGCCGATACGGCCTTGAACGATTTTTAATAATTGATCTGTTTGTTTTGTTTCGATAAGCGTCGAATAACAAATCGCGGGATCTGAATTTACGTAAATTAGTTTTGACAAGTAAGATACCATTGGAGAAGTCGTTCTCGATGCCGGACATGCAAACGCGGAATAAAAAGAGACAGAGGCTTCTGGTGTGAGTATCATTGGGAATTTGTACAGCGAGAATTGTGGGTGCGGGCAATTGAATCCCGGATGTGAATGTTTTGTAGTTTGCGGGATTATATGCGGTCGGAATCCGAGAGAAGCTTCGACGAATGTCAGATCAGAAGGGCCAGACTGAAGTCGTTGGGACTGGCTTATTTGAGCCCGCAGAACAAGTCTTTGGCTCAGAGCTTTCGCTACATGAGAACCAAGCCCACGATCATAGCTTTTAAAACGCCGAGTCTAGAAAATTGCGATTACCAATTGCCATCCACTTCGAACGATGGTAAGCTTTTTGCGATGAGGCTTCACTTAGATGTTGGCATTTCTCCAACTCGTCTGGATCCTGTTTGCGTCGCTGGCTTTTTCGTCCTGAATTTGGTTTTTTTGGTTTTTGTTTGTTTTTGTTTTTTTTTTTTTTTTTTCAAAATCACCTCGCAAGTCCGTTCGACCGATTCAAAAATTCAAAATTGCATACCGTGGTGCCGCACCGATCACGGCTGTTTCGATCAAAACAGCATTCATGAATTGTTATCAATACCGATCCTGGTTCTGATCATTGATGATCGTCCGATCATCCGTGATTGATTTACGAGACGGAAACCGCAGGAAGCTTCGCTGCGTGGAATATTAAAATGTCGACATTTATTGAGCGCACTCTTTATGACTTTGCGTCAGTTTATGGCTTTTTTTTCGATCCCAAAAAGGTACTTTAAATCCTTGGCACGTAATTTGGAAAAACTGCGTTTTACGTTGCGTAAAATCGCAGTGATTCGTTTGTGTAACGAAAACTTGTCTGTGTAATAAAAAGTGGGTATTATTTGGATGTTTATTAATTGGCTTTAATTAGGACCGATTCGGGTTAATTAGGATACTTGTAAATTTTATATATAGACCACTGACCGAAAAGGTTAATGTTTGCGTAGACTTTTTGGACCAAAAACATGAAATTTGTTAAATTTAAGTAAGGAAATTACAGGTTTTCGAATACTTGAGTAAAGGGATTAATAAAATTATACACGGAGAAAAAAAAAGTATTAAAAATTACTCATCAAAATAGCAAATATGTGACAGTGATGTTCAATATTGAAATAATACATAAAATATATGAAATTTTTACAAAAATACAAGTAATTTTTACTAATTTTAGGTTTATTATTTCCAAATACAACACTACTGTCACACATTTGATATTTTATAAGTAATTTTTAATACTTTTTTTTCTCCGTGAACATTTGAGAGACAAGGTTTCGAATAATCTTTCTAATTTCGAAATTCGAATTCTGAAATGAAGTCTTTTCTGGGGTCTCTAGTTCTAGTGCGTAAGAAAATAAACGATAAATTATTTGTATTATTTATTTATTAATAATGTACATTAATTGACGTGATTTTTTTTAAATATTCATTTTGAAGCAAGTTGTTTAGTGTCGTTTGTTTTTATGTTTTATAAAAAGAGATATTACGTATACACATAGAAGAAAATGCACGTATAAGTTACTTTTTAGCCAGTAATTGCAGGAAAATATTAAATTTCCATTAAAAATTATTATACTTTATCATTAAAAAGCAGTATTTTCGGTACTTTTTACTGTAAACTTCAGTAATTCTTAATTGAAATTTTGCTTCGTTCTGCAAATAATAAACTAACTAGTAATATTTATGTGAATTTTTTTCAGAGTGTATTGTTAATTGAAAATTATCCAGTAACTAATAAGCACAATGTTACGCTTGTAGGTATTTCTAAAATCTCTAACAATGCCAAGTCAATGATTCCAGAAGTCATTGCAGAAGAAGGACTAGTGGGGAAAGTTGAAGAAGATAACAAAAAGAATAATTCGACTGAAATTAAAATAACATGTAATTCCGATGCAGTGGTGAATTATCCTGTCGGAAAAGCGCTCGAGGTAAATAATTTTAGAAAATTAAATTTTGATATTAGGAAGTCATATTTGTCTGATTTAAGTGTACAATATTATACAAATTGACCTTACATTAATAGTATGGTCTTGAATAATATTATATTTCATGTAACATATGATATAATAATAATAATAAAAATAATAATTATCATTAACAGATAAAAAAAAATTATATATTTAGTTCTTTAGAATAATTTTCTATATTTTTCAATTATATATATATTTAAACTTGAGTTTCAAATCATCACTTTATATAATTAACTAATATAATTTAGATATCACCATCGAATCTAAAACCTCTTACTTTTATTTCAAATATTAAAACATATCAGTTGTAGAGTATAAGACATTAACTATCAATAATTGTCAAAAACAATTGAACCGGTCTGGTGAGAGATATTATAAAAAAAAAGATCGTTGGGTTGTCGCGAGAAGGAGTAAAGTGACAGATCAATCAATGTCATGATGCAGGATTTTATAAACACAATTTGTCGATACCCTGAATTGATTATCACGAAATTTAAAATTTAAGCACTGCTTTGACTTATTAAGTTCTTTCCTGTAAAAAAAACAAATGTTTGAAGAATCTCTTGAAGATTAAAGTAAGTTTAATATTATAAATGTGATTTAGGGTACTTGCAGATATAATTATTTTAATTTATCAGAAATTAATTTTATATGAAATTTATAAAGAAAGTATTAGGACTGGAAAGTTAGATTATAATTGTTTTTCTAATATTTATTTAAATTCTCTGGCTTCTGTTTTTTAGGGATTTTTTTTTGATAGCTATAAGTACATTATTAATTTATATTGTATTTTAAAACTAGCTTTAAACTTATGTCTAAATTGATTATTAGTTATTAAGTTAAATTTGGTAACATCAAAGGACTATTAAGTGCTTTTTAGTTATTTTTTTATATCAGGATTTTATGAAATCTATAGTAAATTTTTAAAATAAGAATATTTGTATATTATATTTAATATATTACTGATGCATTTATTCAAAATATATTATCAATATATTATACTTAAATATTATTATTCAACAATTTTTCAGCTAAAGCAATTATTTCCTTCAATTACTTTATCTATCAATTATGCGAACTCAGAATCATGTCATCAATAAATTGTAATGTGAAAGATTTCAAGAATTTGAAACTTAAAGACAGTTGATATATAAATCACTGACTTTGTAAATTACTTTGTTCAATTACAGCACTTCCATTAAAGAAAAATGCATTTAATTCTCAGTTCTACAAATAATAACTGAAAAGAAATTTAAATTTTTGAACATTTTTGAAAACTGATATTTTTCGAAAAAGCAATGACTGATCTACCAACAACGAGTTTACTTCTTCTAGAAATGCAGAGCTTTTATTTCAGTTCAGCTTAAAAGATTTTTTTAAAAATACCGTTGGCATATGTGCAATGACTTGATATAAATTAAACCAAACGTATTCTCAGATTTATTTAGATGGTCCTTACGGGGCACCTTCCAGTCATATATTCCAAGCCCAACACGCAGTTCTAATTGCAACTGGAATCGGTGTTACTCCTTTCGCTTCGATATTGCAGTCCATCATGCACAGATACTGGAAAGGCAGGCATACTTGTCCTAAGTGTACATTCTCATGGTCCAGTGAGATTCCTCCAACAGTGATGCATCTAAGAAAGGTTCCACAATTACATTTTTTATGTTCAAAAATCATACCTCTTATCAAAGAATATTAATTTGTTATCTTTGATTATACAATTGGCATGGGTAATATATATATATTAAGTATATATAACCACAAACCCTAATTAGTATTAAGGCTGAGTTCTTTAATTTACTGAAAGTACTGCAAATACTGCGTTAATAAAGACGAGAATATATTATACGGCAAGTTCGATAA
>JABFQC010004327.1:0-12815 GCA_022817085.1 Psilanteris sp. ZL-2020
AATAAACTGAATATTAATTGGTAGTATGCTGTCAGACTGTCAAATTTTTGTAAACTAGTTTACGCATTTTTGACAAATAACAACAATGTAAGGTTAAAGTTTGTTAATAATAAAATTCACTTTGATTTATTTTTCAATAAATCGCATTATGGCACTTTTGAATAAATATATTGTTAAAATTTGACAATCTGTTTTGATCAATTTTAACAGTTGTTCAACCTTTGGTGAATAGAATAAGTAACACGAGGATGTTAAATTTTAATTAGCCGATTGTTAAACTATAATCAAAGATTCATACTATTTGATGAATAAACTACGAATTTTTGACCAATTACAAATATAATACCAAATTGGTGAATTTGTTTACTAAAAATTGATAATTTTTTCTCTCAGTGTAGTATGACTGAATTCTATCTTGTAATCATTATAAAACTTAGAAAATCTTACACTAATATTTTGTTCAATGTATGATCGTAACAAAAATAATCAAAGTATCACTCAGTTTAATAAATCATAATAATGTAACTTTATTAAGAACTGCTTGAAAAATAAAACGAGCATAAAGGTACAAGTATTACAAGTAAAAAAGTATAATGTTCAGTGCGCGTTTAAAATATAATAAATCAGTATATTATGCATAAAAGTAAACGCTTAAACAGATATCACGAAAACCGCAATAACAGCGGCACAAGTGTGAACGTTAAGGGCTGAAAAGTACGTTCGCGTGATGAGGGGTGTCAGAAGCGACGTCGGCAGGCCGACTTTACACTGGTTTACATTGATGGGCCATCAAATGGGCACTCGCAATCCCCGAAAGCCCATTTCCACTAACTTTCAAAGATCCCCTCTCCTCTGTCTCCCTTTTGTACGTAACATTCTGTTCTCTCTCACCCTAATACCATTTCATAGTTCTCGGTGCGACGCGCGACATATGTTCCGGTCGCGATTTACTAGATCCCGCGAACCTAAATTTATTTATGCGCGACACGCTGGAAATTGGTTTGCGCGCAATAATAACAGGAGCTTCAATGGATCTGTTGTGTGTCATGATAAGTTATAAGAAAAGCACGTTTGCGTGAACGTGACGCGCTTTAAAAAATATACGTCTTTATATGTTTTTGTTGCTTTTATTAATTTTGAGTTCCAGTCTTTTTAAATTTATGTCAATTTTACTCTTCGGTTTAATATTGGTTTGGTTATTTCATAACTTTAATTGCTTTTAAAGATTCTATGATTATAATATATTGTACGATTTGTTCATTTTTATCATAATATGTATATAGATTTTTTATGATATTAAATAATCACTATTTGATTCAACATTTTTCAAAATCGTCTGCGATAGTTTAGCTCACTATTTAAATTCTATAAAAATATCTTATCTAAATTTTATAAATACGTTTACTTTGTAATTATTTGATATCATAATTGTAACAATGTACTGAGTCCATATAACTGGTGTGCAAGCTATATAATAGTTGAATGTATTCAGCAATATTCAATTAGAATTGAATATTCAAATTCATTACTTTCGAAACTAATCTTGTTTATATACGAATCCTATCAAGCAACCAGCGGAAGCAGTTTAAAATTCAAGTTATTCTATTATTTGTGCGTGTAAATAGGATGATGCTAATGAAGAGTTGATTAGGGTATTGGTGACAATGATCTAGTTAAGCGTCGCTTAATTAACCAGGTGTATTCTATTAATCCTTGTATTCCATTAGACCGCAGTGCGATTTGAAGGGTGTCAGAGGTTCTCAACCTTCGGCTGAAATAAATATAATTATGCTTATTCTCATCTTGCATATGTTTACAGAGTATTGGTTTTGGTTCTTCTAATGTGAACAAGGATTATGATCATGAAATAAAAATATAGATGAAAAAATATCTAAAAAATATTAATTTCACGCGTATAAATATAAAATTCTAAAAAAAAGTTTAGCACGGATGTTGTATAATATTTTAATAATAAAATATTGATAATAATTAGAATAAAAACACTAATTATTATCCGATGAACGTAATTGAGATGGAAAATGAAAACCACTGTCCTGTAATTGTACATCTGACATCCCTCGATGTTAACCTGCCCTAACTATGTTAAACACTGGTTTAAATTCCCTTCTGTCAGCCCGCTTTCTCTTGGGTTGCTTGTCATAAGGGAAGAAACTTTTTGGATTCATTCACTCCTGGAGACAAATCATTGGCCCTCGCGGATACTCGCAACGATTTTGTTACATTAATATGTGAGTTGGAATTTTAAGTTTTAGCATCAAACTGATATGACTATTTATATATTATATATACTAATCTATATCGTTGTCGTTTATCAGAGCGACAATTTCATATATTAATTTTTAATTCAATTTCAAGAAATTTTATATATGAATTCGTTCGTTAATTCAGTAGTAAGTTTATCATTGTTTCAGAATTGTGAAGGGTCGTGCAAGCATGGCAATGAATTCAGTTTTGACAAGTATTGGTAGTAGTCAGGCACCGCTCAGTGCCTAACTCGATTTCGTTAGTTTAGTTACATTGGTGGCTGGTAACGCTCCAAATAGAAGTTGGGGAGTCTTGATTAGATTTACATGTATGTATGTGGTAGCTATAGAAGACACACGTTCTTAACCCTAAGCTTTTGTTCCAAAATTCGCTCCTTAAATCCGACAGTATTGCTGTTTCAAACAATTTTGTTTAATTTTTTAAGTGTAAACGAATTACCATACATATTGTTTTAACTGTAATTATTGTAAAACAGCATTTGACAGCATTTGCCACTAAACGTCAAACTAAATCTTTCCGTTACTTTATGAAAACAATAAGAGGTAACAATGACGTATTATCAGATCGCGAATTCAACGACTTTCCCCTAGTTTGCTAAAATGAGAGAAACGGGACCGCCGATCTTATCGTTCGATTATTGACGACAATTCTCCATTACTATGTATCGGCTAGAAATCTTTCGCCGGTTGCGTGGTCACTCGACTTACAGGGGTATCTTGAGGTGGCATCTACCGTCAGTCTGTTTACGCTTCACTTGAGTAAATGTTAGAGCTATTATATTTAAGGAACTTAATTCATGTTCTTTTTGAACTTTTTTCTTTTAAAATTATATCAAACTAGGTTTCTGGTTTAATAGCAGGCCAAATCGTTTTAATTATTATATTCTATTTTAAAAAATGTTTTAATCACGTCATCCGAAGTTACAGCTTACAATATTACTTTTCTGGATGAAATTGAAATTTTATTTTCAAACATACCCATGCAGAAAGAACGATCAGGCCATGCATAGCCCATGGAGGAAGACCATCAGGCGATTATCGATAAACCGTCGGGATGAGACGCTAAATATGCATGGCCCAATGATGTTTATCGATCGGAAAACCGAGACAAACACAATTTGTTATTACAATTTAAAAAAGATGGTTTGACAATGATTGCCATAACAATCGTGCCGATGATAGCTCGATTGTTTGGCGATGATCGGGCCATTCATGTGCCATGCATGAGTCATTTGTTAATATATATATATGTTTCATTTATAGTCGCTGTAATTTTAGTATGTAAAAGATTTAAGATTTTAAAAATTGCGTTTCATGTTAAAATAGTGTTCAAAACGTTTATTGATTTTACAGAGTATATATACATATATATGTGTATGGAGGTTGTCGTTATTTGAATGTCTTATTACTTAAGTTTATACAAATATAACACAAATGATATCTTAATAAATGGTTACACTTTTATCTTCCCTATTATGACTTTTGCCGAGATAAAATTGAATGAAAGAAAAGAACCCGGATCCATCAAAAGACATCACATGCAGAACTAGTTCAGAAGCGGTGTCTATGGCATAATGCTGATGGAGTAATGAAGCGCATAATGAACACGTCAAAATCACGAGCCAATGCACACGCCTGTTTCTTTTTCGATGAACAATACCGTTTTTATAGCATCGCGACAGTTTTTTTTAGCATGAATAAGACGCACGCGTAGTCTACCGATTAACGTCACGTTCGCCAAATCCAGTGACTTTGGCATGCGTTTCTGTACACAGCGTAATTTCCATGGTAATAAACCAGAAGTAAAATAATGTAAGTGGCGCGTTCGCGGTTTACATGGCAAGTGCGAATCAAAATGCAACATTAAATTAGCATCGTAGAATCAAGAGATTTTGCATGTATTGCTGTTCCTAGGCAATGCCTTTGTGGTTGTTTATAAATTACCGTTCTATTATTAGCTAAATTTAATTTTTTCAGTATATATAGTAGATTACGTAACTAGAAGCTAATATAGAAATTCTTTATGAGTAATAGTTTAATTCGTATATTTTTTAATTAAAATATTTTCATAATAATGAAAATTGTATGAAAAAAATATAATATAAAATATATATATATCGAATATACAATAATCTCATGTGAAACCAGTTACATTTAATATATGTGTCTATAGCCGTACTATTTTGACGAGAAATTATGCCTAGAATCGTGCGAAACTTTACACTTGGTTTTATCATAATTATTCTAATTTTAAAAACTCGTTTTTAAAGTGTGTCGTATAATTATAATAAACAATGCTATAATACTACTTTATGGAGCATTACAGATTTGTTTATAAATATTAAAATCTAGACAAAATGTCATCATACTTATATAATGTTTGAAAAATTGAAGTAATGTCGAAAATGTATTATCTTCTTAACGGTTAGTTACTAACTATAATTATAAACAAGTGTAATAGTATTAATATATTGCAATATACTGAAAAATATATTAACAAATCGATTAAAATTCGTTTTATATAATAATAATAATATATATTGTGTAAAAAACAAACAACCGAGGCACTGATTTCAATACAAGTTTGAATCAAACCCAAATACGATATAATTATGCAGAAACGCGTTATAAAAAATACATGGCGTGTTATTTAACATGACTATGAAATTTACACCGTTTTGCTTGTTAACAAACATATTTATTTATACATATTTCATGACACGAAATAATAATATATATTATGTTTTGTTAATAACAAAGAAAAAACAATTAAATCGTGTATCTACATTAATGTTGTACATTTAAATATTGCAGAACAAATGCATTATTTTATACGAAAAAAAATGATATAATACTATTCAATAGACATGACATAAATTTTTAATTTATTTATTGTTTTTGTATTTAAAGAAATAACATTCACTTTTTCAAAGCTACACTGGTTAACTGAAGCATGACTCGTACGTGTACAACGAAGGTGGTTGTAATTCGTAAAAAGATAACGAAGTTTCATCTTACACATATATCTGAGTTGCAAGTTTCGATTGACGCGTAGGGGACAATCAAAGAAATCCTCTTCTTCGCTATGCCTGTAATAGGTCCTCACCATTTTCTCGTTCCTAGTAATTTCGTTATAGACCTTCATGGTACTATCGACGTGAAATGACGAAACTCCAAATCGGATAATACGAAATTACACAGACGAGTAGAAGGAATTTTAGATCAACCGGATGTCAATTAATTTATGATGGAATTTCAAAGAAGGCGAATATAAAAATGAAATCCAATTAATCCGGGCTCAAAACAAACTTGAGGTTAGACGTATATTTTTATTGACATACTATGCAAACAATAAAATGATTATTTCTTATAGAAGTATTGGAGAGGCATTAAACTTTTATCTAATAACGTATCGCTTACCTTTAACGCTTTTATTTGGCGGCGGTCCATCACGATTCCAAGGGGGATCTCCGTGGCTGGAGAAGTCTTGCAATTTAAGGTAAGAGATAGTGAGTCTTATGATAGAGGCTTTGTCCAACTGTGAGGTGATGGCTGCTGGCAGCGGCAGCATTTTCGCCAGCTCGTAGAATTCGTAGTTTTCTTTCCCACGTCGTGACCTCGCAGCATCTCGACTCTTTTCTTTTCGCAACTCGAGAATACTGTAAACACAAAAAAATAAACGTTTTTGAGATTTGATTCGAACCCTTATTTTCTTTACTTTTAAACTAATAATTACGGTATCGAAACATTTCATGAAATACATATCATAAAATTGAAAACCATTTAACCATTTATTTCCCAATACTAATTCGATTTAAGGTTAACTTTTTTTCACACGAGTTTGTCATTATTGATCAAACACCGATAAATTTGTTGCGAGCACTATAATTTCGTAAATAGTGTAGCAACATTAATTTCGTCCACATGCTGGTAAACTAAACAACATACATTATTCAAACGTTGGCAAGCCAACATTTACCGGGAAGCCGGTGAACGCATCCGATATCGAACGTCGTGACAGGGCCACGCCTCTATGGGCAGTCAGCGCCGCTTGCGTTTCCGGTTTTACCTTCGATCGTTGACCAATAAGCGCGGTTTACCCACATCGGTCAAAACTTCCCACCCGTCCCGGTCGATATCCTTGCGCTAATCAACGTGCCACGCTGCTTCCGGGCGCAAAAGCCCGTTTTTCACATGTTTTTAACATCTCATCATTTGACAATAAACTATCCGCGTACTGACAAACTCATCATTCAAACGTCCGTTAGGCATAATAATTCATGCTTATTGCTGAGTTCACCTGCCAGACAACGCCTGGTTTGACGGTATTTGCGTTGTTTAATTTTTGAAAAAATCCGAATGTTGACAAATTTTGTCGTAGAAAAAACGCATACCGTCGATTAGGATTATCCTCTTTTGGTTTGCCTTCGAAACATATAAAGTTTGAATCTCGAATTGCCAAGATCGATGCCATTATACCACCATTTCTCGAAACTTGCGTCAAATTCAAAGTGACGTTCAGATATATGTGGCGCAATTAGGCGTGACCGCAAATATATGTCTTCTTTCTGACAATTCTATTAGACCGTGTGTTGTAAAAGGCGCGAATCGAACGTAACCTCGTCATAGTCTGCTCTTGAATTATTGATGCTCGGCACTCAACAGCCCCTAATACGGAGCCCAGATCTCGCAGCGTGTCCGAAACTTAAGGCGTGCGTCTATACTGGAATCTTCTAACACCTACGCGTATTTTTCTCTCTATGTATTCTCAAGGGACGATCGAGTTCCGAAGCCCTTGTGCTCGACTCCGACGCCCAATTTCAACCAATTTGACCGAAAGTTCGGCTTAATTTTATTTTCACGCGTCTGCAGCAACGCGAGAGACCAGGGTCCAAATTCTCGTATTTCCATCCTCGTCTAACCACCTATGAATTCCCATGTCTCCAGGGAGAGTCCGGAAAAGAGAGAGGAAATAATAGGGAGCATGGCCAATACAGATGCACCTACCCTTCCAGTTTTGTTCGTATTTTCTTTTTATCTTTCGCAAAATCAGCAACCGAACGTGGCACAAATTTAATCTCCTTACCGACACTTGATCTACAAGGAATTGGACGTTTCTTTTCTTTTGAGCAAGTTTCACTTTGTTCGGGCATTAGTTAAATGAATTTTGCTCAATGCGTGGATTCAAATTTAAAATCGCTTCCAACGAAAAATATTCAGACACGTATAAAGTCGGACTGTTTCCGGACTGCGTTGCGATGATGGAATTTCCGAAATTTCCTCGAATACTTTTTGTTATAGTGTAAATCCTTATTCACCTGGTGCGTAATTCATTCGGGCCCTTCCGAAAGGAAATTAACGACCTCTTTACTACCGTCAGTCTCATTCCCTTCTTGCAAGATTTGTAATATCCACCTAGCCCGAACGATTTTCAGATTTCGCATTAGCGACCCTCGAGCGAGTCAAAGTCCTTGGGGGGCATTTCAATCGGAGACTTGCAAAAGCTCGTCTGTTTGTATACACTTACAATTCTGCTGAATCGGACAAAAGCTATTCGTCATTCTTTTCTTATGGGTGACCGGTAATAAAGAAAAGAGACATAAAAGTAGGTGTTATTTAGAATTTATATCTAGAAGCTTTTATCAGACGAAAAAATGGATATGCTTGATTATAAATTGTAACAAAATTATGCTTCTCTCCGATTATTATTACTCACGCTTCTCGATAATTTGCGATAAATCTAGTTTTCATTGATTAAAATAACAATTAAATAATATGCATCTAACAAACATTTCCATAACTTAAGATATTTACCATTAAATTCTATGTACCATCAAAAGGAATTGTATAATGTTTAAACATACTTGCGAAAGTATTAAAAAGGAAACGAGGCTTATAAACTGTTACATCTAGATACTTAATTTAACAGATCATTTTATAAAACAAGCCTACTCAAATTTTACGTGGTATTTGAAATTATGCGAAATTTATTTCCGTAAACGTATAAGAACGGGGATTAAATTTTATTGTTTCAAATGTGTAATTAAATTAAATGAAGCACATTTAAGTATATTAAATATACGTTTTACGTTTCGACTATCATTCATACATATATTCTCAATTTATCAATATATGAAAGAATTAAATTTCGCGTGTAACGCGTAAATATATATAGAAACTTTATCAATATTCCAGGTACACCTCATCTTCAAGATATTTTCCAATTTGAATAAAGTCAAAGTATCCCTGACCATTTGAGTTTTTGCAAGTGACTCCCTAAGGTCCTTCTTCACGTCAACCAGGTTGGTCGAAGGGAAAGTAGCTGTCATTGTCCCTTAGGGAGTAAACGATGCCAATGCGACAGACTTATTCAACAGAAATGAAGTTTCAGAAAGCTCATCCGCAATGCCAAACTCCGAGTTCTATTTGAGGACCACGATAGTGCTTGTTCTTAGTATCACCCTTTCATGTTCTTTACGACGCTCGTCTTTCCTCAAAAGAAGGTCATAATGGGCGGTTGCCTTTAGCCCAAGCACGCGAAGAAAGGGCTGCTTTCCGCAATGAGAAGACTAGCATCATTTTACAGTCGTTGAGCATAATGAGGCTCCGATAAAAAGCCATCTTGTTTTTAACCCTTCCGTCGCAAATATAGAGTTTAATTGTGCTACTAACTCGTTTTTTCGCTTTTCCAACTATCGCGATGAACAAACGTAACTTTGAATAAAATACTCAAGGGTGTGCTATTGTACTTTTATATCAGCCTCGAAGGATTCATATAATTTAAATAAAATTAAACAGATTCTTGCTGATATTTATTATTCATCTAATTTGAGTAATCGAGTGAAAATATATAAAGACGCAATAAAGATTTAGAAAGCGATTTTTAGCGACTTTTCAGTATACAAAAAAATCCCTTAACAGGATAATCGATACGTATTTGTGATATTTTGTATGAATTGTATAAATTCGTGTCAATATTTTCGGTTAATTGTTTAGTTAAGAATACTGGTTATTTTTACTATAGACTGTATACAAATTATGTAAATTGAATATCATCGTATTTGAAAGTGATTCAGAAGAAAAAAAAAGTCCGCCCCATGAAATGATTGAATCAATAAAAAATAAGCAGGCTGAATTTTATTTATTAGTTTCTGAGAAACCTGTTAGATGTATGAATGAAATAATATTTTAAAATAATTCAATTTTGACTTAGACATATATTTATGATTGTTTGTACGCAAAGTTATATATATTCTGACCATACAGTGTAATTTTGTATACACCGAGAAGAGCATTTTATCAAAAATTACTATACGTAAGCGACGCGGATCTAAAGACAACCTGTATCATTATTTCATATAATTTATTAATAAGAAAAATATTCTGTAACTGTAAATTTGTATCATATTTTACGGCAAAATGTCTAATACTTCTAATAAGTATAAAAATATGTCTGGTAATTAAGTATGTTAATATTCTTTATGCCAGCGTTTCCAGATAATGTGGTAAAATTAATTAAAAACAATAATATTTATAAAAACTTTTTTTTTCATTGTATTAAAGCTAAATCTACTAATCCAAGTCCAATTTCAAAACAAAAATTCATAACATTAAATCATACGGAATAGTTGTAAAAACAATCAACATTACATTCTCTTCATTTGACTACGACCATTTTATAAAAACAATTGCCTTCATAATAACCAGATTCGTCTTGTACAAATATTAACCAATAGATTACATAACCACTGCTGTCTTTATACTTTCATCTACGACCGTTAGTTACAATCCAGCTCATCGTAACACTTTTTTTTGTGTCCAATGTCGAACAAACTGGAGATTTGTAAATATATATAAGGGGGTATATAAGGGGGTACCCGAAGCAAACGGCTCATAACTATCATACGAGTGAACATTCAAGCGATAAAAGTATCTTTTGCGGTCGCGTTTAGCTATTAGTTCACAGGGCACGTTCCGCTGTCAGCAACATTCTTCAAAGGATTCAAACCGGTCATTCCGGAAGAACAATGACTGAGTAAATTTGCAAAATTGGCAAACCAGAAAGGTTAAGTTGAGTCAATACAACTAATTGAAAATGTGAAATTTGCAAAAACAGCATTGTCTCTTTTATTGCGCATCTCGATAAAAGGTGGATGCATCGGTGGGCGTAGAGCCGAGCTAAAGAAAATTATGTTGAAACCGGAGTCGTAATATTAGGAGCTTTGTATTGTAACGCAAGGCTATAGCTCCCTTGGGGTTGAAGTGGGAGCGTGCAGTCGGATCCTTCTTTAACGCACACTCGTGTTCCCGAGAGTACCGGTGGAAATAGGTGTGCGCCGCTGGGTACACACACACACAACAATTTTGTGGGCAACATGCCCCCAGGTGCTGCCACGAACCGGCGAATGAATCGTTTAATTGAATTAGCAGACGAAGCCATATTCGCGACACGCATTATAATTTCTTTAACTAAAATTCTATCGAGCATTGAAAGAAAAAAAGGACACTTTTCGTTGCAAAAGGGTGCTTTGTTCCGATACAATTGAACTAATGAGTTGTTTTTATGCGACTGGTATGAATTACGAAATTGACGGAGGTTTGTCAAAGTGTATGCGAAAATGTATAGTAATCAAAGGTTTAAATCGGATTGTGTTCAATCTATGGCGGATGAAAAAGGAGTTACTTAAAATCGGAGGGAGAATGCACAATACCGTCTATGTGCTGATACTTATATAACCACAATTATTCATTCCTTAAAGTATTAAATCTAGAAACAATGGAACGTTTTATACCTGTTAGTTAGTATTAGGACGATTAATTAATAATTATTGTATATTTGAAATCAATATTACATTGAGGGAAATGTAAAATACATTTTTAAACTATTTTTAACAGTGTATTGCAAAAGCATATATCGGTCGGATCTTGAAAAATTACTGTTTTACCAGTAATGATGGTGATTGAACTTCTTACAGTTGGCATAGCTGTATAAAGCAAACGTCTTAGGTGTTTTACTGCTTTCAAATTAAATCGCGTGGCTATTTAAGCAGTCATTTTTCAACGGAACTTCTTTGCGTATTTTTCAAGAAACAATCCCTCAGCCGAATAACTAAGCTAATAAACTATCTACGTATTTGTAAGTATCCCACCATTCACCGGTGTCTACTTTAAGCGTAGCAGAAGCGGCCACCATTACGCAATAGTACTGATTTCCAAAAGACCCGAGCTGAATATATAATCGTGTACAAGTCTAACGAGGTGAGAAGCAGCTACCGTTTACCAATTCGAATTTCTTCGGTCAACCACGCACATATATAATATCACAAACCGACTTCCGGTCAACTTACTTTGTATTCGAGGAAATAAGTATATCATTGAGAGGAGCATGCAATAATAGTTGAAAGTATATATATATATTGTAAAACTAATATTGTAAATAATTCACAAACATAAATATCATTATGTTTCTTCATTTTATATGGTAACACAATTAAACTCAAAATCTTAAATTCGTATTTATATTAAAACATTATATACATAACAAAATGAGTTTCTTTTTTAATTGTTGAACCATATATAATATGTATTTATGAACTTGTTAACATTTATAGTCTTAAACTTGAAATTTCTTCATATATAATTGCAAGCATATTTTCATTGATGAATGATCTTTATGTGAGTATTGTAGTTGAGTATAGTATATATATGAATATTAATTAAGAGTTTGTTTTTAAAGAATTTATACTGCAAATGTTAATTTTTATTAAATAAAAATTAATATGTGATAGTGTATAATATATAACGCGTGATACGTCTTATAATATCTTTGAACTTATAATTAAAACAACGACAACATTTAAATTAAAAATAATTTTCATCATTGTGTGTATTTGAAAAGATTTAAGGTTTTTTGTATTTCCAATTACGTATATTTAAATCAGTAATATTCATTTATCAAAATTAATTGATAAAAATTGACTTAATAATGTTCCGTTGTATATATAATATAGCATTCACAATTGTAACACAAAACTTATAAGGATTAATTCTTATATATCAACCATAAGAAATTTAGAATTTTTAAGTTATATTTAATATAAATCTGAATGCTTATACTCAAATATTTCATAGAATACAGAAATAAAATAATAGATTTCATTTATAATCTCTTACATATTCTGGCTCACTAATTGCGTAATAAATAATTTCACGTGTTTATTATATAAAATATATTTTTGTTAGAAAAAAATGCTGTAATCACAAAGTGTAATCCAGCTTAAAGTGAGTTAGGTATTTGTAACTGTAATGTAACATCATAGAAAAAAAATGTATATGTATTCTGTTTTAATACGATATCAAAATCATTGTTTTCATTTAATAATTTTTAATACCGCATGGTTATATTTGAGTGAACATATTAACACAGTATTGACAAGTCAACTAAATTACTAAGTACACCGGGAAAAAATGCCATTGAATGAACATCCAGTTGTAATAGAATACTCAATTCTTAATCTAATGACAAGATAT
>JABFQC010004328.1:0-12815 GCA_022817085.1 Psilanteris sp. ZL-2020
GAATAATCTGTTCATCATAGAAAATCTTTTCTGGGTCAATAATAATGCCATTTCGTACCCAAAGATCTTTTAATATTATCTCTCCATTACGTAAAATTTTACAATTAGTAAATTGTTTTAAAACATAATTCTTGTCTTGATATATGTCTGGCATTTTGAAAAGCATTCAGTTTCTAAAACAATAAACAAATTTTTTAAAAAATTGCATGCAATTAAATACAAATTTAAATAATAATGATTATATATTTTATTTAATCAAATGACCTGTACTGATAATTATACAATAAAGATTTGTAACCTTTAACGAAATTATAACAAAGGGTTAATAATAAGTTTATTTCATTACCTTAAAATTCAACTAATAATCTTATACAGTAATTACCAATTACGAATAGAAACAATCAATGCTTATGGGTTACACTTGATTAATAATTTGGTATTTTATCACAATTATGCGAGATATGTTTACTTACTTGACAAGAGTATTTCAAAGAAATATAATTACGTTATTAAGTCTATATGCAATAATGATTTCTGTAGTATAATACTTTTATTTAATCAAACAAGAATACATTTTAAAATACTACATTAAAAGCATAATTGTTAAATGCGTTAATATGTGTTTTGACAATTTAACACTGAAAAATATCTGACAGCTGAAATTGGAGTTCAAAGTTCAAGATAATTTTAGTAAGAACAGACATATCTAAGTTATCTGATAGATGACTGTTTTAAATTTAATCAAACAATGATTTTGACTTGAACATTAAACGATTTAAATATATAAATATATATAAACATATATATGTATGAAGTACATTTATTATAAATTTGTCTAAATACTTCTTGAAATTTCTGTCACATCACAAATCACGTGAAAAGCATGAATTTGAATATATATTTGTTAAAAGTTGTTATTGTTGCTGTTCATTATTGCTACACAGTTGGTATACTTGATTAAATCTATTGACGTATTTGTTACATTACAACACGTTATTTGTAACCCTTCTTAGCCAACAAATCTGTTGAACTTAATAGAAAAAGATAAACTACAAATCGAGCTGAATCTTATATTGTGCAACAAAGATGCTAAAACATTTTCATGTGCGAGATCTCAGTATTCTAATTAATACATATTGTAAAAATGCAAATGTATATAAATATATATATTATTACACATTTTAACAAAATTGTTTCATATTGCAACGACTTTATTTTATTTACATTTATCGTGTTCAGCTTTTTTACGAAGATGAGAAATTTAATAGAATTACTACTTTATCGACCGTGTACAAATATAGACATTTTGCAGTGAGGGTAAAAATATTTAACGTATGTTGTATAATTTTTTAATTTTATTTTTACGTTTATATAACCTCAAGCAAGGGTAATCCTCTAAATTTTATGAAATATATTTATTTTAATAACATATAAATATTATTGAAGGAGATAAATTGTAACTAATGAATTAAAAACAATCGATCATGCAAAAAGTAAATTGATTAATTTAATAACTGTCACTGAACAACAAAGTATGAGCAAAAATAAAATGTATTTCTTTTCTACAATATATTATACTAATAATCCTAATAGAAGAGAATATATCGTATAATATTACAAATGTGGATAAAAATATCCCAGGTTATATCATACAAAATATTAATAGATATATACAATATGAAATATTCTACAATTTTATATGAACTTCGAATTTCCACATTAAATAATATTCACAGGTATATATCTAAACAAAATATTGATATGTTATTGTTCTGAAGATATTTGTATATGATTTTGTAAATAATTCAAAATAATCAAAGAATATTATATACTACATAATATTTTTAAAAGTATTAAAAAATATATATAAATAATTATTAGCAAACTTATTATGTAATATATTATACGGAGAAAAATATTTGGGACAGTTTACTATAAAATAAATCAAATGCACTGTACATTGTTAAAACTTTTGGCGCATTCGGAAAATAATAATGTAATTTAATTTAATTTACTTTAATTCTAATAAGAATGTACTTAAACAACAATATTTTTATCTTATTTATTGTACATTTTTACTATAATTCGCAAGACAAATTGACAGTTTTGACATCGTAAGGTACATTTGCTTTATATAGTAAACTTTCATAGATTAGTTTTCTCCGTGTATGATATTATTAAAATATAAATAGATATGTTATTTTTAATTGAAATTCTTATCACTTAATATACATGATATCTCGCAGAGATATTACGTTGAGATATATACATGGATATTGTTATATGATGTGGGTATTCGATGTTCATCAAAGGCATGCCGGTGATATTTACTGATATGAGATGATATATTAATGAGGCCTATTCTTGAGATTGACACATGCACATGACACACGCACATCACATTTTGTTGAATGGCAACATTGGATGATTCATGGAATATCGATAAATAATTTATATATTTAGGTTAATGCAAAGCACTAAAATGTTTAAACATTTTGAATGAAAGATTTGCATTTCATTATGTTTAATATATTATTCATATTTATAATTATATATATATATATACATTTATTATAATTTTATGAATTCTGATGAACCGTTTGTAATCATTAAATGAAATTTATTTTATTGTACATGCACTTGAGATAATAATCATTAATATTTTTAGAATTTATAGATTTTGAGTTATTTTGAAATGTGCAAGTTTATTCGTTTCTTTTATTAAATTTATAGAATTTAATTATTATAATATGTATATTTCATTTAATATTTATTTTCTTAATAGTTACACGTTTATGATAGGAATTATTTTTTTTTTTTGTATTATTTCTAAATTCTATATGAAATTCTATGGGGTCTCAGGAATATTTGTAGGAACTGAATTATCTAGCGTTCATTATATCAAAATATTTTATAAAATAAAAAATTACAAAATAAAGTATATATACATTATACAATTAGAGTGTAAATATCGGTTTCACGCACGAGATGAAGTCGGTAGTAGTATAACTAAAAAAGTTGCCGGTTAAAGCAGACAGGCTGCGAAATTTAAATTAAAAACTTGTTCATTTAAAACAGCCATTCGTATGCGATACAATTTATAATAAACCGCAAATTGACTCACAAAATTTAGGCTATAGATTTATTAGATTTTTATTTTTTTTTTACTTTTTCAACAAATCATTTTTAATTGCAAAAAATAATGCAAAATTATATTGTAGTAAAATAATATTAAATACAACATAATATAAAGTATGTATGATCAAATTTTGTTTTAAAAATTTTGGCAACGCAGTTCTTAAAGGATATTTAAGTTCAAACAAGTTTGAGTAAACTTATTTGTATATTCCAAATTTTCGAAATTAAAAAAAAAATAAAAAATGATTGCACGACTATGGAGTTGGTTTAATAAATAGAAACACACAATGATTTTGTTATGACACAGAAAAATTTTAATGCATTTTTGTTACATGACCCAAGAACCAAAATAGGCCGAAACGTATGATCACAGATGAGGGATGAGGAGTCGTGCGGTTGTCTTGAATGATAAAATTTAGCGTTGCTTGAATTTTGACAAGTATTTTGCCGTTTTTAAACTGAAAATCCTGCAACAATTGTATATAAAAGTAATTTGTTATTAATATTATTATTATATGAAAATCGCATTTACACAATACGATTTATATATATAAGATATATGTCAAAATGGGTTATATAATTGCAAAATTACTAAATTAAAATTCACATTATTTCCTAACTCGTAGACAAATGTAATAAAAACAATAATAATAATTATAAACATAATCTAAAAAACTTTGATTTAATAGAAAAATTTGTTGAATTTATTTAAAAAAATACTTCAATTTTAAAGTTAATAATATATTATTAAATTAAAACCGATGATATTTGCAATGCAAAATGGGAATTCATGATGAATCAAAGTACACATTAATACCGTTTTTGAATCGTCGATATTTCACGTCTTTGTCTTTTGTCCAGAAATACACTGCTGCCATCATTTGAAACAAACTTAAGAGGTGTGGATTTGCCATGGTTATTTGTAGTTTCTGTAGGTATATTTGACAATAACTTTTTTCCTTGACGAGTTTCTTTCGATTTCCTTCTGACGTTTAAATCCGATGATACTACAATTTCATCAAATGCTTGTCCAATTACAGCTGTAAGAAACAAATATCAATTCGTTTTTCACAAATTACTTAGACAAAATTGATCAAATAAATCAAACGAGATTTTTTGTTTTGAATTTCTTATTTGAATCAAATGACAAGTTTCGGTGAAGGACACGTTACTTACGTTTTTTATTGGATGATTGTTCTTGAGCATTAATTATTGTACAAACGAATAAAATTGTGAAGATTAAAATTGTATTAGCCATGATTTTGTATAAGTAATTAAATTTAAAAAAAAACCGAAAACCTGCAATCAGAAAAAATTGGATATTAAAAGTCAAATTAAATGTTAAACATTGAAATTTATTATTTAATTTATACATATTATAATATATAAATATTTATAATATAATATTTAATTACTTTTCTTATTAATAATGTTAATTTGTGTTGTCTTAAATAAACAGATAGACAATTTCAAATTGAAAGTGAAAATGTAATTAAGCATTAGTGATATAATTTTTCTTTTACTAATATGTTTCTAAATGATTTAAATATACGTCAATTAAAATTAACAAAAGTGCCGACATTATTTATGCATTTTATATTATATCTATACTCGTGATACATAAAAACTATATGAATATAAAAAAGTGTTCAGTAACCGCATTTTTTTAATTCTACTCGTGATTGTAACAAAATACTTGATATATATATATACAATTAAATGCAATACGAAACGTGAGACAGTAAAATGTTTGTCAATCTGTTGTTTCAAAACATTGAATATATCGACTCGGAAATTGCATAAAAAAATGTAAGACAAAAATTATAACAATAGCAAACGTGGGATTAATTAAATTACGCGATGAAAAATCTGTATCCAATTCGAATGCATAATTACGCGTATCGAAAGCTGAACTACGTGATACAGTACTTAGACAATTTTTTCCAAAATTACCACTTTTAGCAATTACGTTTCTTTAAGAACAAACTATACACAATTATATCGCGCCGCGACTAAAATTTATCTTGAGATTTCGTCAATGCAATTCGCCCAATTCTTTAAAGACCGACCCCCATCTTTCCGTTAACTATACACGCTTCCCGGCATAGACAAAGGCCGAAATCGAAAATGTCGCGACGTCTAATTGCCGTGTCGCCGAAAACACTCGCAAACTAATCAAAACGCGAGACGCACTCTTTGCTCTCGCAACCTCGAATCGATCGCAATCGCGCACAAAGGAGTTGACCGCGCAACCGAAGCATCCGATACCCGCAACAAAGAATTCCGCGGCTCGCACGTCGCGTCCGCGCGCGCGTCAAATGCGCCGATTATTCGCGCCCGGTCGCGGTCGAATTCGAAAACGAATCGGACGAGAGATGAAACGAAGCGCGTCGGAGTCGACGGAGTTTGGCGCGCGAGTTAAAGGGACAATGGCTGGATGACAGATGGACGGGCGCGGGCGCTCGCGAATCGGCGAAAAAAGGCGACGAAAATCGGCCGAAATCGGTCGCGGCTCGCGGCTAATGATGATGCGCCGGACGCGGATGATTCGCCGGCGATCGAGAGGAATTTAAATCGGCACGGCGTACGGAGACAGCGGGCAATCGCAGAGCGGGACTTACCAATCGAACTAAAGGCACTTTCCGAAACGACAACCGCACGAGAAATGCGAGTATGGTAGCGAAAGAGGCTCCAAAATGTAGAGGCAGCATACACTATACACGTTTATTCTTTAGGAAGAATAAGAATAAGAGGAAGGCGAAGCATATGCCAGGAAGGTAGTTTAAAGGGTTCAGAAACTGTAGGCTGCTGTTGCACTGGAAAGACCACTTTCTACTTTATTCCTTTTTTTTTCTTTTTTTTTCTCTCTCTTTATCTCGTTTAAACCAAAAACTGGTTTATTCTTTGCAGGGCCGTACGCGCTTTGTCGCGAACGACTCGCGAGAAATAATATCGCATAATCTTAATCTGCTTTAATAAATATTATAAAAGTATATTATAAGCGGGAAACGCGCCGGTGCTTTTCGTAAGCGCAAATTCATGACGCACCCGAGGCGACTTTTTTTTCGCCTCGGGCGCGTATCCTTTGTCCTTTGTCATTTTTTCTCATCTTTCTTTCCGTCTCTCTCTCTCTATATATATATATCTGTTTCACTATCTTTTTTACAAAAGACGTTCATTTAAATGAAATACAGGTTTATTTTGTGCTATATCCATTCAGATCGCGATTAATTAAATCATAAAAGATAAAATAGCAGGTTGAGCTTTTCAAATTCCTTCGGCGCTCCGAGTGTTCAGCGACTGCGAGCAGATTTCGTGGTTCGTCGTCTTGTTCCTTTATTGGCCGAAGAATTAAAGTCAATTTTGCTTTTGAATTCGCTTGTCGATCGCAATTTCGTTCGCTTTCTTATGCTAAATTTGCCGGCAAGTTCATGCGTTTTATTAGAATTTAGGAACATTTGTATATACATGTGTATGTATATATAAGTTACGCTTTTATACATATATGAGGATTGAACAATTTAAATCGATTATCCAATGACACAAGTTTCCCCAATTTCATTCTGAAAATCTATTTGTAACGGTTTTTCTGCATTGAACATTAATTTTGTCCAGTTAAAACAATCAAATGGCAAAAATGTTCATTGCAAATTTTATAATATATATATATATATATATTTATGATTTTGTTTAAATGCATAAACTTGCGTTGAAAAAGCATCGTTTGTAGAATTTAATATCACAAATGCGAAGTTTTAATGGTTTGTTGTAAAATGGCTTTTAATAACTTGCAAGCGTCGAATCGCAAAAATGTTAAATTTAATTATACGCATTTTAATTACACGCTTCGAGATTACAAAGCAACAATACGGAGCAGCTTTAATAAAAAAAAGTCGATGATTAATATACAGTGCCCGAAGTACACACTCCTGCAGAGGAACCACGTGAGAAAATGCGTTTTATGAAAGGGTTATATCCTACAGATAACTGACGGTTTATAAGCGCGTTTGCATCCTAAAGCAATACTAAAAAAAAAAAAAAAAATATAAAATAAAGTGTAATGATAAATTTGAAATGGCGAACTTGATATTCTTGAATAAACAACGGCTTTTATTTGCGAACGTTGAGCGCGGATTTAACGTAAATAATAAAACAAAATTGTAAACAATCGCAACAACAAAATATGCGTAAATCGACATTGCCGAGCGTCAAAACAATTGTCCGAAAAGTCGCGCTCGGATAAAAGTTCTTTCGAGTCTAATTCATAACAGTTTTCGGCTTTTAAACTATTGGATAAATAAATAAAGACGTGCCGAATGTAAACGATCGTACAATAAACAAAACATAAATGACCTTCCGAAAGGAAACAAAAAATCGTAAACAATCACGGAGTCAACGATTCTCGCATGACCGACCGATTTGTTTACCCGCATTGTTATTAAGATTGTTAATTCGAAGCGTTGAATCGAACTATTCGTTTCCCGGACTGGACTCGAGGACCAAATTTTGAATGCAAAGTCGTTTTAAATCGTTTCGTAAACGAGCATTAATAATGTTTGATCAAATAAGATTAGGCCTTTGAAATAGACAGGTGTATAAACAAAGTCTGAGAAAATGCATTTTAACGCAACTTATGCAACGTGGCAACTCAGAAACGACATTCGAATATACGACAGACAAGACTATTTGTATAAATTGCTTTTTGTCAACAAAGATCGTGGGGTGTTGCATACCCTAGCAGATAGACGGCTTTATTTTTTGACATCAGACAAACGAAGGGTTAATAACCCGTCGCGAAGGATCGCACACCGTACAGACGCTGGACGCGCCGGGGACAAAAATCTCCCTGCACTCGACGAGAGAACCCGACCTTTGGACAAATTCAAAACAACTGATATTAAAATAAAAGATGCTTACAATTTAATCCTTTAACTTTTTTAATTTAAATCGTTTTTTACTTTGCTGTAAAATAAAAATAGTAGCGAACGTGTAATAATAATTATAATAATAATAATTTGACGTAAAAACAAAATAATATATTATCTATTACAATATCTATTATAATATTTTTAATTCTTATAATTACAATTATTATTAATATTTTTTCTAAACAATTTTTGTTGTCAATAATGATGGTTATATGTATAAAAAATGAAATTAATTAAATTGGGATATTATACAAGCAGACAAATATTGCATTGCATTAAAAATTACTGAAAGATCGGTAAATATTAAATAAAAACACGGTAACTCACGGACAAAACAAAATTTCAGTTAAAATTACTGAACTTCTCAGAAAACATCGATGAATGTTTGTGAATATATAATACCGAAAATTCATCAATGTTTACAGAAAAGTTTTGTTATTTTCTGACTGAATTTTTATTTTATCCATTTTATCCGTGGATTACTGTATTTTTAATAATATTTACTGAACTTTCGGTAATTTTTAATTCAACATTTTTCTGCGTGTAATATTCCGAAAACTTTTAAACGATTTCTTTCCGTTCGAATTAATTATCGTTTAAAACTGAACTGCAATTTTAAATATTCTACATCAAATTTCAATTTCATTCAATTGTCTATATATTGAATAGGTTTGAATTGAATATAGGAACTATAAATTGAATAGGTCAATAACAAGAATATTTACAAGTGTTGTGCTTTTAGAGTTAAGAATAGACAAAAAACAATAAATTTAGATTGTACAAATCGTTTCAATGGTACGTGTCATTACTTCATTAATAAAGAAATGGAATTCAAAATTTATAATCTGGAAAATCATCTGACTTTTTAGGACAGAAGAACCAGCTGTTTTGTATATTGCTTGGGATAGTAACACCAGGCAATAACAGGATGTAGACTAAACATGTGTGATGCTGTTTTGGACGTTCTCCCTCCCTCCCTCTCGCTCTTTCTCTCGTAAGCTACCTGCAGTAGCGTATCAAATCGGACACGAAATTATTGAAATTTCCATTCTTATTCAATAATTAAAATGATTCCCATTTGCTTGCCATATCGGTGTCAAAACAAACACTTTTGAAAGGCGCAATTCAAAGGTAAAAAATTTTAACAAAAAGTCGAACAATTAGATACGTGTTTAAAATTTAAAAAAGGACAGATGGTAGGAACAATTTTTAAATTGAATAAACGGATATTGTTATTATTATTATTATTATTATTATTATAGTTTACTTTCAATTAAGTATTTATTTGTTTTATGTGTATATTAGTCCAAATTTCATTAACTAACTTTCTTTACAGAATTTAGCATGGTTATAAACATAACAAAAAAATCCCAAAAAAGTCTACGTAGGCATATTTAATAACATTTAAAAGAAAACGGGGACCGGTCATTTCAATTCGAACATTGTTAAACGGCGGAAGAAGCCGGCTTCGCGATGGACAAAAATACGAGTGAAAATATTTTGGAAGTTGAAGTGTGAAAACACTTTGCGATAACTACAAAAAGTCCCATTGTAGTTCTTTTTCATAATAAGTTAACTTCAAATTTGAACATTTAAGGGTTGAGTTTGATTTTGCATAACAGCTTCCATATACAAATGTATATTATAAAAATCTGTTTTTCTCACCATGACAATGCGAATTGACAATTTTTATATATGGATATCAACTTGACCCCTCGACACGGCGTTGTTTAAGGGTGAAGCACCTCTGCAATGCTTATTTAGTACAGCATTCAAAAGGTCCGGCGCGTTTGTTTATTCTTTTTCTGCATTCCTAACAATGAAGCGAGTGTGGGATAAAGGCCGAGGGAAATATTCCATTAAAAAAGCGCCGGTTTTCAACCGTAAAACCAATAACAAACACTCGATCGTTCCCAATGAATTTGATTCAATAATAATTAATTTGCTGATGCGGATTTTATTTAAATTTGCACATAGAAAAAAAATTCGGTTAAAAATGAATACGAGTACGGTCAATATTATTAGAAACACAGTTAATACTGACAAAATGAAGAATTCAGTTTTAGAAATTACTGAACGTTTTCGTAAACATTGACGAATGTTTGTAAACATATACGGAAAATACGTGAATATTTACTGAAAATTTCGGTATTTTCTAATTAAAATTGTGTTTTGTCAAGGACTCGTGCGTTTTTAATAATAATATTTTCTGTATTTCCTGTGATTTTTTATTTAATTTTGTAACCGAATTGCATTACAGATTCGTTTGAATTTCAAATTAGCACAAACACCGCATAGGAAATATTTCTACATTTTATGGTAATTTTTATCCCGTCTTTCCGATCATAAATTGTTTTTGCAAATAACGCGATTTGTAATATTTTATGTTCGCGATATAAATTTTTCCGCGTGAAATAAAATTCGATACTGGTATTAGAGCAAAATAGATTATACTTGTTACTATAATTCATAGTTTATCGTCATTAATCGATAATATTTTATTATCTCAGATTAAAGATTATTCATTTTTTGTTTTTATATCAGAATATAATATCAGATATAGTCAGGACATTGAAAGTCACTTGAGTCACTATCAAACGGTCGAAGTAGTTCAATTGTTCAATAACTATTGCAATGATGTGCGAAATTAAATAAATTTTTAATTATGTTAAATGTAAACGATAATATTATAATTCGCAACCAAGTGATTGCCGACGACGAGACTTTTGAATCGGATTGCGACGATGAATGCGTTAAGGAAAATGGAGACGAGAGGTAAACGAATGAATTGCGAATTAAATAAAAAAATAATCAGTTATGATTATTTTGCGGTATCGGTAATTAATTAACTACGTTCTCGAATGACGTTTATACACTTTTGTTATTACTTTTTTGCTTGTGTTTATACTATGCATGGTAGTTCCATAATTATTTTATAATTAGAATATATAGAAATGCACAATCATTTTCTGTTGTTGATAATAATAATTGAAAGATTTAGGTCACTTGGTACGTTAATTAAGATATATACACACACAGAAAAAAATAAAACATGTAAAATTACTGAACAAAGGACAAACCATAAAAATTACCGTTTTACTATTAAAATCACTAAATAGTATGGCGGTTTTACTATTTATGATATCTACTTAATACTGTAAACAATAATTGTAAATGATTTATTTTCTCGGTGTATATACACATGAATATAAAATAGAAATTTTAAATCGATGCTTTTTTAGCATTTATTTTGTCCATTTTATACACTGCCAAACATAAATAAGTACAAAATGTAAATAAAAACATAAATCTTGCGTCCTAATGTAAACAAACCGATAATAATAATAAACAATAAATATTATTATCGTTATTTATATAACGAATTTTGTTTATGTTTATAAATTTACGTGGCTTGTCAGTTTGTAAAAGATTAATCGAAAATTTTAATAAAGCATTATGATTGCTTTTGATTCATGTAAATAATTCCGATCATTTTAGTTTGGAACAGGATTTGCCGATGTGGGATACGTTTAAGTGTTACCCAGCAAAATCAAAATCGGGGTCTATGACACAGAGCAAATTCTACGAAATAGCGATGAGGGGTGTGAAGCTGTTAGTCTACATTATTTTATTTGCGTTGATTTTGGTCGGCGGAGTTTGTGCAAAAAGCAGTATTCTTTTTGCGGCGTCGAATATCAATGACAAATACAGAGATGTCTGCTCTAATGAATTGGGTATCAAATCTCCATATAAATATATATATATATATTAATAAAATTTATGAAAATTGATAAAACTGTATCACACACAACACCAGAATAATGTTTAATGAACTTTAGCGCTACATTAGTTTTTTAATCTTAACTATATAGTTTTTTCATTTTTTATACAAAAATTTGCATACAATTATTTATTAATCAACTCGTTGATTTCACGTTCAAATATGAATCTGCAGCTATTGAAATAATTTAATATGATCTCTTTTCAAACTATATATACATGCGAAAGTTTTATACACATATTTATGAACAAATTTATTATCATCTTCCACACCATCTTCATCGCTTTATTACTCATCATTGGAAATTACTAATTTGCCAATTACTTGCAGATTGGCATTTTAACGAACAAAGCAATATCTCTGCCAAGATACCAATCGAGGAGCAAATAATGTGGATTTGGTGTATTGTGTTGTGCTTCGCGATTCCCGAAGCGATTGGATTTACGAATGCTTTTTTTATTTGCCTCTTAAAATCCTGCAAAATACCAAGCCCGACTGCGTTAAAATACGTCGTGATCACCGAAACGTTGAATGCTATTGGATTGTCGCTGTTCTTCTTATTAGCGTTACCTAGTTTGGATATGTTGGTAGGGGCAACGCTAACTAATTGCGTTAGTCTGGTACCAGCGACTTTGGGTAAAATTAAACGAAACGTCCATTTCAACTAAATTTCATTTCACTTAACACGATAAAAAAAATAATAAAATTTTGATTATTAAATAATATGTAGTATACTAAGAAAAAAATATAATAAAAGTTACTATTTATATAATAACTTGGGGGCAAGTGTGCAAATATAGTGAATTTTATCATATAAAATAGTCGAAAATAGTCATATTTTGATTGAATTTACTTTATTTCTGTTATACAAATTACTACACTGAGAGAAATTTGGTAGTAAAAAGTAGCATGAATCATGGTAATTGAGCATTAAGACTGAAAAATGATAATTTTTAACATGTTATGTG